>MLGG01000044.1:0-10001 GCA_030868995.1 Colletotrichum melonis | reverse complement strand
AGTCACCCTCACCGCCTTTGTGGGGAGGTACTGTTTTTTTGGACCAATCACAGCAGCGGATGCGCATGCCGCTGTAAGGTGCATGCCTCTGTATCAATTCTGCATGCCTCTCTATCAATTGCCTAAATTTTTAATAAAAAGTTAAAAAACCGACCTTTAAGGTGCGATAAGGACGTAGGTAGCTTGCTTGTCTGGGTAGCTCGCTTATTAACTACGTTACGGGTTTAATAAAGTTATTAAAATAGCTATTTTATAATATATTCTAGCACGTATAGCTATAATAAGGTACGGGATATTCTTATAAAAGAATATAAAAGTAAATATTTATATAGAAGTAACAATATATGAATATAGGGGTAATAAGCGTATATAAAAGAGGTTTTTATAGTAAAGAGAGTAATATAGTTAAATTACTATATAAGAAGTTGCTTACTTAACGAAAGGTCTAGGTAGGTAAATACACGCCTATATATAGGCATAAAACCTCCTACTAGAATATTCTATAGCTTATTAATTATAATATAATTAATAAGCGTATACGTAAGTAAATAAGTAATCGTAGTACGTAATTCCGTCTCGAGAGGATTCTAGCTTATTCCGTTACCTTCTAGTACTTTCCATTGCTCACGTAAGCTTATATAAGCATTATTGCTTATATAATCAATATCTATAATAATCTACGGAAAATGTAGATTATTATGGTATATATTTTGCTTACGTAATACTGATAATAAGGCGAATAATAAGGTAAACAAAGTTACCTTTGTAACATATATTAATTACGAGGTTCGTAGGGCTATAATAGAAAGAACTTATTTAAATCTTAAGAATCTAAGCTAGGGTAATTTTAAAAATATTAGTTAAGAAATTAATATACTAATATACCTCTAAATTAATACGGCTTTAAAAAAAAAAGACGTTATACGTATTAATTAGAGCTTCTTAATAAAGCTCTTTTAAAGTATATTCGTGTTACGAAAATAGATAAGTATATTAAAAAAATATAATAGAATCTAAGTATATTAATAATAAAAATTATAGCTAATTATAGCTATAGATATATATATTGCTATAAAGTATGTACCTCTATATTAATTCTATATACCTCTTTATTAACTCCTTTATAAATATTCTTTTTATTAATAATTATTATTAGTATTTTAATAAGTACCTATTATTTAAAAGAAGTATTTATTTCAAAAAATAAGTACTTATTATTGAGTATAAGCGCTTATTAATTTTATTTTACTTATATATAATTTACCTATAGTTTTTTTTATTTTATAAAAGTTATTTTATATTCCCGTTTATTTATATATATAGTATATTATATCTATTATAAGCTTGTGGGGTAGGCCCTGGTCTTGGTTATATATATTAGGTCGTAATAGTTCTTTTTAGCTTTTTTAAAGTTCTTGTTTATTCTATTCCGCTTATTTTATTTAATCAAATTAAGCTTAAAAATATTTATAATCGTATCGATACGAACTTTATACTATATAATAGTATACTTATAATATAATTAATTATATAGCCGGTTATTATTTATAAATAAAGTAGATTAAAGTATTAAACTTTTAAATTTTAAGACGGCGCTATATATATTTCGGCTTCTAGCTTATTTATAAGCTATAATTAGACTACTTCTTTATAAAGCACATACTTAGAATACTAACGTTCATATATTATAGACTTACGGATTA
This sequence comes from Colletotrichum melonis, assembly GCA_030868995.1. Classification (NCBI taxonomy): domain Eukaryota; kingdom Fungi; phylum Ascomycota; class Sordariomycetes; order Glomerellales; family Glomerellaceae; genus Colletotrichum; species Colletotrichum melonis. The sequence goes on along the minus strand of MLGG01000044.1, from coordinate 8,298 downwards.
CCTCTCTAAAGTATATAGCGTAAGTAATTAGGGGCTAAATAGTTATATACCGAAGCCAGCAACTTATTAATTAACGTAGTATATACTTTTAGCGTTACTATTAATAGAGCCTATACTTAACTACCCTAATAGGTTTAAGCTTATAAGGCATATCGCCGCTCCGCTTTACCTAACGCCTCTAATTCTCTAAATGCCTAAAAAAGAAATACTCGTAATCTGGGATCTACCTACCTATACTTAGGTACTCGATTAATAGACCGTTTACTATCTACTTAATAGCAACACGGAAGTTAAAAACCGTTACCCTAAATCTTCCTTAACCTCTTTTACTAGACGATCAAGTTATAAAGCTTAATACCGGGGCGTTTTTAATAATAAGAACTATAGCCTTATAAACACTTTCTAGTCACGGGCGGCAAGTTTAAATACGTTACTATTAAAAGTTAATTACAACTAAGGCGGGCTATTAATAACTAATACTAAACTCCTAGAATTTACCGCCTGGTACTAATAGGAGCCCAACGCCCTAATAAGTCTACTAGTCGTTTAGATTATCGCGATTAATAGGGTAGTTCAAAACGGGACTTTCTAATAGTAAGCCCGCCGGTATAAGCGCTTATAGTTCTTTTAATTAAACGTTTCGGTAACGCTTACTAATCACGAGCACTAAGTTCTAATAGATTATTACTAAGACGCCGCTATTTTCGGATAAGTACTAATAACTAACAAAAGTCCCTAGCAAGTTACTACTAGGTCCGATCTATAACTACTAAGTCGGATAAGCCCACGCCTAACTAAATAGCTTCTCGTAATAAAATATAACGGGATCTTGCCTACATATGCATACACTACTATAGTTAAAAAAGATGGCCTATAGATAGTATTACAATAGACGAATTTTCTCGGGAACAAAGAAGTCATCGACTTTAGCCTATCAGACACAATATACACAGTACTAGAATGTCCCGTTTTACTGCCCTAAGACCCGACAAGCCGCCCAATGACTGGTAGGCTCTCTCCGGCGGTAGAGCTCCGATCATTCCCAGAGCTGACATCATGATGAACCAAAATCTCCTATTTCCCCCGCCATTTTCTGCGATTACAAGTAGCCACCTCCCATAGTCTCCACCAGGTTTCCTTCCTATATTCACGTTGCTCAGTGCCTTTTGCTGTACCTCTGGTATTGCGACACACACTTCATACCAGTTACATTGCAATCAATAAGCCCTACATCAGCCACCATGCCTTCCGAACCCCCGACGAGACAACCTCAGCCGCTTCGTCCGCTGCGTCCGCTGCTGCCGACACGAGTTACGGCTGTTGAGCAAGCAACCCACGAAAATCTACGGCGGAGGAGGTCTCAGCCAGTGCCGGCTGCTTGTAACACATGTCGCGACCATAAGAGGAAGGTACGACGACTCTCTCGGCGATCATAAGAGATGCATGATGGAAGGTTCGCTCAGATTGACAGCAGTGCACTGGAGAAAGGCCAGCATGCATGTTCTGCGTTCGCCGACGTAGCCCATGTGAATATACTACGCGACCAGGGGAATCGCGGAAGCAAGCCATGAATCGGAAACATCACGAGGTGCAAGATCGAGCGACTGTTCATGAGCAAGCTCTTGCTTTGCTAAAGAACCTGCCCGAAGCCGCTGCACAAGATGTTTTCCAAAGAATCAGATCAGGGACAGATGCTGCAACCATTGTGAATCTTGTTCAAGGCGGAGATCTATTGCTTCAGATGGCTCTTGCGCCTGAGACTCGGCTACGATATGATTTCCCATACCGATCAGAAATGCCCGGAATATATACGCAGAACAATCCGTATCTGGACTCATTCATATACGAGGCGGTGTCGTTATACTCGGTACACGAACCCTCGAGTCTTTCTGCTGCCACTAGTGATAGATCACAGGAACTCCAAAGCATCTACGTCAAACCATTCCACGCAGCACAGATAGTCGAGCCACGACTTTCAGATGCCAAGATATCGTGGTGGACCAGCGTATGCGATGACAATTCGCTGATGCGAGACCTTTTGAAGGCCTGGTTCAGATGTGAATTTCAATTCTCGGCGGCGTTTCAGAAAGATCTATTCCTCGGAGACTTAGCGGCACAGAAGCAAGACTTTTGCTCTTCGCTGCTTGTCAACATAGTCCTTGCCTATGCTTGCGTATGATAGCTATACCCTCGCAACCAACACAACTAATCAGCCTTAGATATGCTACCCGCCATTTTCAAACCGAGCCGAGTATTGGAATCCTAATACGTTTGTGTATCGCTTTCTCGCAGAAGCCAAACGTCTTTGGGAATTGCAGGCTTCCGAGCCACGGATTACCACTGTACAAGCCGGCATCCTGTTCAGTGTTTTCCACAACCTATGTGGGTTAGACGAGATCGGACAGCCGTACAGAATTCAGAGCGTCGTCTTAGCACGAAAACTTCGCCTTTTTTCAACAAACTCACTCGGAAACAGTGACCCGAAACGAAAGGGCTGGGCGTATACTGCCTGGGCTCTGTACAACTGGGAAACGTAAGTATGCTAGCTCAAGGTTTCTTAAAAGCTTCTAAATATTCTAGACTGGTTTCATTTTCCTTTAGGATACCACCCTCGGTAAAAGAACCTCCTGACTGGCCGCTGCCTGACCCTGAGAAAGACAGCGGGTGGTACACCGAACTCTGGCTCCAGTACCCACTCGTGGCAGACTTTCAACCAACTCACTTTGGCCATATCTTGCGAGCAAGGGCCAGATTCCGAGTCATCATGAATCGGTACTGCGACGAAGCGTTTTCTTCGAATGGAACTGTCAGTCTCCATAGGGCCAAAAAGCTTCATGAACAACTGGAAGATTGGTACGGTGACTTGACAGAGCCACTTAAGCCGAGTATGATTGCATTGCCTGGTCATCTTCAACTGCAGTGAGTGAGCATGCCTATTCACTGCTGAGATTCAAATGAACGAAATTCAATTGATAATGGTTGATCGTAGCATATACTACTACCATTTACTGCTCATGATATACGAGCCTTTACTTACCGCAAGCCAAGGTCCCGATGCCACCTTGCAACAGATTGTTGCCGATTCAAAGAAATATCTTCAAACTCTTATCCGCCTTTACTATCTCCGACATGGTTACGAAGCTATGGACCTGTTTCTTGTCATTCCACTGATGCTAACGGGATACGACTGTGTCAAGGCACTATCAGAAGAAACGTTTGAGTATCAAACTGAGATTCTGCGGTCTACCCTAATTCTAGTTGCAAAAGGGTTGTACTATCAGCGCCGCAATCACTACTTGGCAGAGGCGTTGTTCCGAGTTATTAGGGGACGGATGCGTTCGCAAGAGGTAGCCCTTTTGAGAAGTTCAATGACTTTTGACGACGACCGAGAGATAGACAAACACGACATGGTACAGGCTGTGCGCAGTCGCTGGCCAGTTAGCATTGTTAGCAAGCAGGATGAAGTGGGTGATCACATCTTGTCAAACCTTGTTGAGAATTACGCGTCGATACGTGTAGTGGAGAAGACATGACGAAGGGTTGCAAACGTTGGTTGAGTTGTAATTAGTCCCTCGTTTTACGTTGAATCCAAATGCAGGTGTGCTCGAGCCTCGGTTCGCTGCCTAACCTCCTCACCGCAACATCCTGACCCCTTTATCATCCAACCCCGTCTCCCCCTCTCTCTTCGTTCCAGGCGAATCACCAGTCCAAACACTCTCATGGCTAAGCCAAAGTCTGGCCTATGTGGGACGAGTTTAGATAGACGGAATGTTTGCAAAGAGGAAGCAACAGATGATCACTGATGCTAACTTGTGTTGTTTCTAACTATCCATAATTCCGATCAAAGAACTTCCCTCAAGCATCGGTCTGGTTGATTGAGAGGTGGGGTATGCAGGTGGACAATTCGGTTGGTAGGTAGGCAGGTAGCTAAATAGACAGTGACAGAATAGACGGAAAGATAGGTAGATAAATTGCAAAAGAAGACACTGTAAACAGATAAGTCTCTCTTGTTGTTCAATGTAATATACATAAGAGACAGCATTAAGACTCTCTCCCCTCTTAACTAGAGGGGAACGACCCACTTAGCTCGGAGATCCTTAGAGCAAAACTCCCTCCCCTCGATTGACTGTAAATCAATAGCAAGCTCCCGAGGCTTTTCTTCAAGCTTTGAGGTACCTGGCCGAGTGCATCATCTCTTATATGTGTATAAATGGAGAAGTGTCACGCATTATTCCTCCATCGGCACTTTCAAATTCTCACCTGAGGTGTATCGTGTAGCATCGTTCCCCTTTGGATCCTGCCTGTAAACGACAAAGACCCTGAGACCTTTCTCTTCTCCTTCGGGACCCAGACAAGCCGAGTCCTGCAGTAATTCAAGAGGCATTCCTCTGAAGCTCTAAGATTCTTTGCGAAGGAGCCATCCATTCGTTCTGCGTCGCTTTCGAGCTGTAGACTAAGGAGCACTACGGGGATTTCCCACCGAGCTATGTGATTCGTAGCAAAGATGATAATGGAATAATTGTTACTCTACAAAATTGAGCCAGTTGAGCTCTTTTCCCCCATTCAACTCGTGGTAAGGTAGACGATTGAACATGGTAGCTGATAGTTATTTCCTTGTCATCCCCAATCAGACACAATTAGATGCACAAACGACGACATGATGAATGGGTGTGGTAGGCAAGAAGATGCTGATAAGTTGGGTGCATTCTGCCGACGCTCATGGAGGCCCAAAGTGGACAACAAGAGAGGGTGGCGGCATGGTTCGATTACATGTTTAAGACACTGCACCTGCCACCAATCATCATCTTGTCTCGAGGACGGATGACACGCCGGGAGCTGCGAGTACCGATTACTGGTTGATGACTTCAGGCTCGTTTTTTCTCAGCCTATCAGAACGCACAGGATGAAGCTCCATTTTACCCTGTCAGGTTGATTGGATGGACGGAGGACGAGTGGGTCTGTTCGTTCTCCTTACTTTTCTGACAAACCATCTCTGCGATGTTTGGCCTTAGGTGCTTCATTGGAAGAAGCAGGCAGGCAGTCGGCCGATGACATCCGGCTCTAGCGTAGTTGGTTGGCATTATGCTGTCCGGCTGCCAACGATGTGAGGGGGCCTTGGCTGTAGATCTGTCATTAGGCCAACGGGGCTCATTCTCATTTCTGATGTCTCGGCCCCTAAGAAGACTACCTGTTGATCTTTTAAGTTCGGAGACACAGCCGTCCGTTCTTTGTTGGCCTGGGATGATCCCTGACAGTCTTCAATTTCGTACAAAGTGCAGCCATCCAGCTTCTCCAGTGCCGATATTTGCCTCATTAGTCTATCTGATGTATGCGTGAAAGTCCTCAGTCTGACCTCGACAAGTCATCTGGACTTTACGACCACTGTTGCAATTACGTAGGCAGGCAGTTCTGGAAAGGATACATCATTTCTCCGTAAGCGCAAGCCCGCGAGTGTTGCCTAGAAGAAGTACCAAAACAACTGACCACAACGGAGCAGTAGACAATGACCTCGTCGAACGACCCCTACCTGCTTGACGTGGTTGCGGCTACGGCTATGTCCATGTCCTTGCCGCTATATTCCACACCTCCGGGCCAGATACACATGATCTCCCCAATGAGGGACCTCCAATGCCAGCAATGGGTTAACTGGAGCGACCAGGTAGCCGGACCCATATATGACGAACAGGAGGCTTTCAACATTGAATGTCCTTCGCAACTAGAGTTTGGCGCTGAAAGTTTCAAGTCTTCACTCTCTGGAACTGATGCAACATACGTAGTTTCTACTTGGGCTTCCCAAGCGAATGACTGGTCCACGATACAAGACAGAAACTCAGCACAAAGCCGATCATCGCTCGTGGACACGTATGGAGGCGAGGCTTGGTCCTCTGCCAATGCGCAAACGCAGCCGGACTTCCATACTCGATCCCAAAAATCTTCAAATCAGACAACAACGACAAATACAGGTGTCAACACAAAGGCCCGTACTGCTTTTTCGGCTCGCCAACAAGGCCCCAAGAGTCCAAAGATCGGATTAAGAGGCAGGGCGAATACCTCAGGCACAAATCCTCCATATGGTAGGATAATGACTCTCGAAAAAAAGGGCAGACATAAGAGTAACGGGGAGGAGCTAGTCGAGCAGAGCAACGCCTGGCACCCAGGGTCGAGTAAAGGTCATCGCGTCAAGAATCGGGCAGCGGCCAAACGATCTCGGGAGAAGACGAAGCAGTACGAACAATACCTTGTGGTAAAGGAGCACGAAATGGCCCAAGAGAAGATGTACCTCGACGCGTGCCTGACAGCGCTCAAGAATGAAGCTTTGACACTCAAGGATGAAGTCCTGCGGCACGGCGATTGCGACTGCGAGATGATTCAGCGGTACATCGTCCAAGCTGCTCGTAGCTTTGGCTCAGGAGTCGCGCAGACTGAAACAGAAGCACACTTGTCCATGTAAGGGGGAAAAGGAGTGCCAGGGGTGGCCTTTTCCTCCTGAGGCGCAAGGTGATCTTTGTATACACACGACAGCGACTATATCTTTATTCTGGAGTTGGTGGTGGGATAACTGGGAGAGAAGCGTCTGAGCACATGGATGTGGACTTAGAAGCAGACTCTCGGCGACGATGATCCGCCGTTCATCGAGCAAGGGTGTGAGATCTATCAAACTGATAAAGTTTCCAGGTGATACATCCTACCTTCATCAGATCAAAAGCCAGCTCCGCGAGGATAGATAATGATGTATTTACTATGGTAACTTCACATACTCGGATTATAAGCCGACACAGCTTCTTTTTACTATCTGTGATTCCCAGACACAGCTATCCCACAGTAATTTGCATCTGTCAATGAGAGCCTGAAAAGGTTTATTGGTTGGATCACTAACAGTCGGCTGTCAAAGTCAATAACTAAATGTAGAATAAGCCAGGAACGAATAATAACGGACTCCAGGGCTATGGCTTTTATTCAATGCCTCTTTTTGGTTACAGAGTACATATCATCAGCTCTTTTGAATGGTGTGGCTGAAGAGGAGCGGAAACAGATAGCTTCTCGATGCCGCTGAATCACGAACCATCTGACTGATCGTAGGTGTCAATTTAATAGGAGATACAGCCAATGAATGAGATTGTAGCTTAGAATCAGCTCTTTTGGCCACAACTATACTATCTCCCGGCCTGTCTCGGCCACTGATTCAGAAAAAGACTTTGCATAACTCTAGCGCTCTCGAGAGACCGCATCCGGTCGTCGTTTTCTTACTTCAAGAGGTTTGGCGGCACGGAAAAGGCCTCGATCGTTTTTATGCACTGATTACATCAGCGCTGGCAACTGGCAATGGGCCTTAGACGCGAGGAGATCAGTGCCTTATACTCGTTGTCAGACTGCCCCAGAATATTCGTTACGGTAATCATTTCACTTCGAGCGACCTGGCTTCTGCTTAACCAGAGGTATGAGTAAGGATAGCAGGGGTATCTTCATACAAGGGGGTCGTACACTCATTATATAGAAATGGGGGTTCTTCCCAGCCATTCCTTCGTCATACTCATCAATATGCACACAATGACCCCTGCTTGACTAACCGATCGCCTAGATCATCGCGACTGGTAGGGTAGTTAGAAACGGGACTTTCTAGCAGTAGGGCCGCCGGCATGGGCGCTTGTGACTCCCTTAGCTAAACGCTTTGTAGCGCTTACCTACACGATGTTAATGCTAAACTTCTCGCTGCCTGGCCGGGGTGAACAAGAGCACCCTTCGTTCTCTAGTGGGTCCACAGCCGCACCCTTCTCAGCTCCACTATCTGACTCGAGCTAGCCTGGGGTAAGCATTGCCCCTTCTCTTGCCTACATCGCTAACATAAGCAGACTGACCCTGCGTCATCTAAGGCTTCTTTATACGTGACATATATATAATACTACATACTGTTAAAATAATAAGATACTATAGTATATGAAAAAACACTAATAAAAGCGAGAACGAAATTTTTGAATCTAGTACTAAATTAATCGAACTACGCCCGCTCGCGTCTATAGAGGTCACTTTGAGAATAATATTATCCTCGGTATTAATCTTATATCTAAAGAATTTACTTATATCTACGAGCGGACTATAACTACGAAAATTCGAGAGTAAATTATAAAATATAATGTCCCCCCCGACGGAGCAATCCGCCGGGGCCGTACTATTGTTACGGCCAGCTAGTCGTAGTGAGTATGTTAGCAGAAGTTGAGGCTGCGAATACTAAGTAAACAGTGTCGTAGTCGTGGATAGCTTCCCTGAAGCTATGTCTGTAAGTCGTAAGGTAGGTAAGGC
>MLGG01000042.1:0-10249 GCA_030868995.1 Colletotrichum melonis | reverse complement strand
GAAGTACAATGTGCCGATTTTGGAGGATGGAAGTCACTCGATTCGAATTTGTGAGGGGCGTTGACCAGTTTTTCTATGCAACGACCAGTTTTTTGGTGTTGTATCTTTTTCCAGGCGAAAAAGGTCCGTGCAGCCTCAACGTGCAACCAATAGAAACCCGCGCTTCGACCAGAACTGGTCGAAATCCTGAGAATCGTATACGCTAGGACTAGTTGAGGAGGTAAATAGAGTTATTTTAAAAGATATCGTTCGTACTATTTAGTTAGTCTTCGTAAAGTAAACTTATATTACGACCCAATACGCATAGCAAGGCCAGGGCCTGCCCCATAGGACCTACGGCGGCTACTATACTATATATATAAAAGTACGAACTTAGGGTAACTCCTCTCGGGATAGAAGAACTATAAATAAGTTATATAACTACGATCGTATAATAAAATAAAAAACGGACGCCTATAGAAAAGTAGGACGGACGATCGTATATAAATAAGACGGACGACCGTTTAATAAACGGTTAATTAATTATAAATAGTAATATTATAAAAAATATATTTAGGAACGAGATTTATATATAGTATAGACTTAAGCCGGGCTCGAGGATAGACTTTTATAACTTCTTTAATAATTAACTTAGTATTAGATTTTACGATTGCTTTTAGCTATTTTTATTAAGAACCCCTTTTAATAAGACTACGATTAATTACTAAAGCCTTACCTATCTTACGACTTATAAATATAGCTTTAGAGAAACTATCTACGACTACGATACTATTTACTTAGTACTCGTAGCCTTAACTTTTATTAATATACTTACTACGACTAGCTAGCTATAATACTTTAATTACTCTTATTTAATAAGTTTATATTACGAAAAAACTAACTAAATAGTACGAATATATTAACCGTTAATAATAATAGTACGGCGCAGCCTATTAAAATAACTATACTTACTATTTAATAACTATATAATATAATACTTAAACTTAAGAATAAGAACGAGTAACTTTATACTTAGCTTATAGCGCCCCGACCTCCCTCAGTACTTAGAGCTAAGTACCCTAAACCGGAACCCTACGACGGGTCCCTAAATACTTTTTAAAAATTTTTTACTTAGACTAGGGCCTATTTACGCTACTACGGGACCTCTTTTATTACTAAAATAAATAAGGTCTACTACGCAGCTTTATTCCTTAAAAAAGATACCCTTACTTAGTTCGAACCCTCTATAAGAGACTATTTCGAGAACGAACGTAATATTTAAAATAAAAATACTAAGAAGATCTTTAATAACTATAATAAGTTTAAAAAAAGACTTAAAGAAACCTTTAGTAACCCCGATAAAGAACGAATTACTAAGCAAAGGCTTATAACCCTAATATAAAAAGGGTTAGTTAGTAAGTACGTATCTAAATTTAAGTAAATTACCTCTAAACTTAATTAGGGTAATAAAATACTTATAATAGCCTTCTATTATAACTTTAAAAAAGAGGTTAAGGATAACCTCTCTTATTAAGACTAACTAAATAAACTCTATAACTATATTAATATAATAGTTAAGATCGATAATTAACTCTACGAACGACGCTTTAAATAAAAAAAATAGAATACTTAGAATAACCGAGCTAAACCTAATAATAGACGTAAATATAAACTAACGACTACTATAATAGGATATTATAGTAGACCTATAGACCTTAGCGTCGCTAAAAGAAAATAACCTCGCTAAAAAAAGGATTTTAAATATTATAACTATAATAAGCTAGGATATATAGCTAGAGAATACCGATAACTTAAGCGTATTTAATATTAACCTATTTTAAAAAGGGAATTAATATACCGGCGTCGCAAATTAATATACTAGCGTCGCTCTTATACTAATATCGCTGTTCTACTTTTTAATTAGTTTAAAAAAATAGTACCTTCCTATAAAGGCGGTAAGGGTAACTATATTAATATAGCTATTCTTACTATCCTCTCTAACCTAAGCTCTAGTTTAAGATTTTTAAAAGTAAGAATACTATTATAACCCACGTACTCGTTCGGAACTACTATATTACCTATTTAAGATTTATAAATCTCGAATAAGCTAGTAATATAAGCTTTTATAAATCTTAAATAGGCAAGGCTTCTTCTTATTATATACTTAAAATATATAAAAAGTAAATTATAGTAACGTCTACCTAACTATTTTTTCTAACGTAGTTATAATAATTCATTATTATTATAGACTACTTTTTACTAGCTCCGTTTCTTTTAAATACTAGGCTATATTAGCCGTCTATTTATATAATTCCCCGTTATCCTCCCCCTATTAAGAACGCTAGATTAGCTCTTTATTTATTATTAGGATAAGCTCGATATTTAGCTTTAATTTAGCTAACTTATTTTTTTTATAAACCTAGCTAGCGTCGACTTATTCTTATTCTTAAGTAGGCGGCCTTACTTTTTATTACTTATACCTTAGCTATTATAAGTAGTGCGGGCTTAACTAACTAACCGGCCTTTTTTAAATAAAACTAGTTATAATAAAATAGGTTATACTATATTCTTTAGCCTACCGTAGAGGGATATAGTAATTTTAGGGTTAAAGATCTGGTAGTATAGATTTAAAAAAGATGTTTTTTAAAAACGCTACTAAGGGTATACCTCTTATTTATTAAAAATAGTTAAATTTAATATTTTAAAGTAGATCTTATAGTAATATAGGATACTTAGCTTAATTAAAATAGTATAATCTAGACTATAAGATCTAAAAGGGGCTAGGAATAGCCTCTTATTAAATAATATTACCTTTTTTATAAGCCGGTTTTGCGTCCTAATTAAAATAAGATATTTTAAAAAAAGTATTATTTAAAGTTTACTTAGGTACTTAAAGCGAGTACCTATATACTCCCGGCTTATAAGTACCTCGTCCTCTATATAGGCCTAGTAAAAGTATAGCTCTTAATTACTAATTATATCCTATATAACGTCGATAAACCGATATAAGTAACTAAGACTATTTAAGAAATAACCCTTAATATTATTATTACTTAACTTAGTACTAAAAGTAACGCGAATACTAAAGTTTTAGTATTTTTAGATAGAGTAACGGGCTTATTATACTTTTAAAAGTAGGTATATTACGTAGAGGTACTAGAGGATTGGGCGTTAGTCGTTAAACTTTTTATAGAGCTTAGTCTAGGCTTTTTTAAAAATATGCTTAGTCTTAGTAAAAATAATAAGCTTTTATATTATAAGGACCCTATAATACGTATAAAGGGGGGGCTCGTTAATAAGCGTATTAATATAAGCCTTATTCTTATTATTTAGCGTAGCTATTACTTATATTAATAACTAATATCCCTCGTTATTAAACTTATTATTATTATTACTATAGCTACGGTCCTTAACTTACTTTTACTTAGCCCTAAGTATAACGTTAGAGTTAATATAGTAAATATAGAGTTATTACTAAACATTTAGGAACTGCTCGTTTAGTATAGCCTTTATTTACTTATCGTAGTTTATAATAATAATAATAGGGTAACGGACTAAGTATTAGTTTATAAGTTAGTAAATACTTACTAAGAGAAACTAGAAACCCTCTAGTTTCTTATTATTAATAAGGCCGAACGCGGTATTATAAATAGATCTAAAGTAGGTCTACTTAGTAGCTTAGAAAAGAGGGAGCTTAAAGCGATTAGTATTATAGGTATTATTAAAGCTAATTACTTTAAAGAATCGCTTTTATATTTAAAAGTAGTAAAGAAAGGTCTAGATAAGGCTAATAAAGCAGTTTAGCTCGTCGTTTATTTATTTTATTACGTATAGGATATTTTACTTATTAAATAGCTTAATTAACGCTATAGTTAGCGAGTATTTAGTTAGTTTTTCTTAGTTTATATAAGCCCTAGTATTATAAATATCTCACTAAGTAAATAAGGATTTTAAGAACTGCTCTTAGATAATAGTACGTATATCGCGAGCCCGAATTTTAACTCGTTAGCTTATAGTTTTAATAATATTTTAAACTACTTTAGTAAGCTTATAATATAAAGGGTATATAAAGGCTTTAAAATTAGGGCTATAATTATATTAATTATACTAGGGGTTTAAATAATAACGTAATAGCTACTTATCCTCTTCTTAAGCCTCGGTAATAACTTATTATTTATAACCGTATTTACGAGACTTATATTATTAAATACTAATACTTTATATAGGCCCAGGCTTACTAAACCGATTATATTAAAAGGTATATTAAATAATTCGGCCTCGAGCTTTATACTTATTCCGCTTTATAATACTAAATCTATTAGCTCTTATAAAGTTATTAACTTAGTTAAAGAGGGTATTATAGGTTTGCTCTAGATTATTAAAAATCGGTAAGTTTAGGATTTAGGTTATAAGAGGAGAAGAGGATCGGTTATTTAGAGTATAGTAAGAGGCTATAGTTTAGAAAAACGCTTCGCTTTAAATAGAGGATAGCCGTGGGGGTAAATAGGGTAGTAAGTTAACTTAGGGACCCTATATTTATTATTATTAACGGATATATTCTTATTATCGGAGTAGTACCGTTATTAGTTATTAATTAGTTTTAATAACTTATTTAATAAGCTAAAGAGTATTACTAAACTACTCTATTATAAAATAAGAAGGTTACTAAGACTATTCGTTAGGGAGAGAGGGGTTATGCTCTAAAAAAAGTTATAAAAGGGTAGTCCGCTAGGTTTTTATTATTTTTTTAAAAAAATAGCGAGTAAAGTATAATATAAGCTCTATATTAAAGTAATCGTTTATAAGAGGTTACGTATTTTATAATATACTAACTAAGAGCTTAGTAATAAAGTTATACTACTTTTTAAAATTACTAACTCTATAAAATTAGCTAACGCTAGGGTAGCTACTTTTTAAAGAGGGAGATAATAGTAATTAGCTAGATAATAATAAGAGGCCGTAATTAATTAATAGTCGCTCTCGTAAAGGGGGAAGTCTCTTAATAGGGGTATTACTTTAAAATTAGCCCTAGGGAACGTCTCTAACTCTAATTATAAAAGCTATTATAAGTAAATACTATAAGTTAGATTTCGAAGCTTAATAATATAACTTAAGCATAAAGGGAGTAAAGGAATAAAGGCTTAGGATATTTTATAGGTATCTAGTAGAATTTAACTATATTAATAATTTTTTTTTAGACTAATTAAAAAGTAGAATAGCGACGCTAATATAAGAGCGACGCCGGTATATTAATTTATAACGCCGGTATATTAATTCCTTTTAAAAAAGCGAGCTAATATTATAAATAAAGAAGTTCCCTACGGGTAACTTTTATAAATAGCCTATTATAATAATAACTATCTTACTTATTAAAATAGTAAAGAATAAACGGGATAATACCTAAAATAACCTAGGAATAATAAACGGTCTACTTTACCTCTTATTAAAACCCTAATAATAGTAATAAGGAACGAATAAATACCTACCTACCGACCCTATACTCTCAAAGAAAATAATATCGAATATATTATTATACTTTCTTAAATTTATAAAAAAATAAAAAAAAAGGCTAAAACGGACCCTATTACAAAGAATATACTTTACCTCCTCAAAGGACGGATTAAATAAAGACTCCTAGCTAATATAAAAGAGTAACTCCTTAAATTTAAAAAAAAAGGACTTAATATAAAAGAAATTATAAATAGCCTCGTCTATATAGTACGACGAAACTATATAAACTAAAAACTACTTACTAAATTAAAAATAGACTTAAGCAAAATTCTAATTAAGTCTATTTATATAATAAAATAGGTAGATACTAATAAGAAATTTATTTATAAGGTTAAAGAATAACTTAATAACTTTATATATAAAAATAAAATTAAAATAATTAAGAGACCGATTCTTAATTTCGGAGTTATAAAAAAAAGAAAAATTAACTTTAACTTTAGGAAAGAAGATATTAAAATAAGAACTAGTTCTTTTTATTTTAATAAAGTAGAATTACTTTATAATTCGGACAAACCTCGTAACGTTACCTAACGACGTACTTAGATAAAGATTAATTATAAAATACTACTTAGTATTAATAATACTAGCTCTAAAAAGGACGACGACGAACTATAATATAAATATATTTATCTATTTAAAAATAACTAAACCGTTTAGTTCTATAAAACTAGAGAATATAAAAAGGTCGTAATAACCCCCTATATAAATAAAAACCACTCTCTATTTAACCCCGAAGATCCCTTTTATAAAGAATTGTTTTAGGTAGAATATCTAGATAATAAATACTTTTAGTACCTCGTATATAAATAAAATAGCCGTTTTTATTTACGAAGACGTAATAATAAACTTATTAAGGATATCTACGTAAAAAACTAGCTACTTAGTTAAATATTCCTAAGCTTTAACGATAGTAATAAAATAATATTTAGCCTAGACCCTAGCTTTTTTATAAAGTACTTTAATAGTAAGTATATAGAATAGGAAGACTATAAATATAATTAATATTAAATCTATTATATTAAAAAAACTAAGGTATAGAGGGAATACTAAGAGAAATATAAATAACGGAACCGCCCAAAGAAGTAAATAATAAAAAACCAAAAAAGCTAATTACGAAAGAACGACGAAAGGCAAAAATAAAAAAAAAGTTCTTATATATAACTAAATAACGTAACGACGTATATTTATAAATTAACCTCGATATTTACGGATGAGGACTAAATACTATTATCGATAGCGGCGTATAAGAAACTTATATTTTATTAAAAATAGTAAATAAACTTAACTTACTATAGGTATAAAAAGATAACTTATATCGATTATAAATAGTAAAAAGAGAACGAGTTAATTATAACTACGGATATATTAATTAAGAGACCGTATACCTCTCGATATATATTAATAACTAATAAGAATAACTATAGTACGATATTACGGAGATTAGAAATATTAATATTATTCTAAGAATCTCGTAATTATAAAAATATAACTTATAAATAGATTAGACTACTAGCTAGGTCCTTTAAGAAAATCTAGTTATTAAATAACTTAAAAAAAAAAAGGGTTTAAACGGATTTTTAATAATTCCTAAGGAACGAGAATAAATATAATATATAGCTTTTATTAAAATAATAAAAAGTTTTAAAAATTTCGTATATAATAATAACGATCGAGGATCGTAACGACTCTAGACTATACTTAAAGAGTACTAGATATATACGAAACTATTTATAGAACTTAAAAAAATAGGACTACTTAAATATAGTAATTAGGATATAGAAATCGAACTTAAAAAAAGAACATAACCCGGGTTCTTTTTAATATATTTAATAAACTAAAAAGAATAAGAGTATTTTAACGAGTATATTAATAAAAAACTCGAAAAGGGATATATTTAGGGAATTAATATACCGGCGTCGCAAATTAATATACCGGCCTTACTCTTATACCAGCGTCGCTATTCTACTTTTTAATTAGTCTAAAAAAAAATTATTAATATAGTTAAATTCTACTAAATACCCACAAAGTATCCTAAGCCTTTATTCCTTTACTCCCTTTACGCTTAGGTTATATTATTAAACCTCGAAATCTAACTTATAGTATTTATTTATAATAACTTCTATAATTAGAGTTAGAGACGTTCCCTAGGGCTAATTTTAAAGTAATACCCTTACTAAGAGACTTCCCCCTCTACGAGAGCGACTATTAATTAATTACGGCCTCTTATTATTATCTAGCTAATTACTGTTATCTCTCTTTTTAAAAAGCAGCCGCCCTAGCGTTAGCTAATTCTATAAAATTAGTAATCCTAAAGGGTAGCGCGACCTTATTATTAAGCTCCTAGCTAGTATACTATAAAATACGTAACCTCTTATAAACGATTACCTTAATATAAAGCTTATATTATACCTTACTTACTATTTCCCTAAAAAAATAATAAAAACCTAGCGGATTACTCTCCTACGACTTTCTTTAGAGCATAACCCCTCTCCCCCTAATAAACAGTCCTAATAACCTTCTTATCCTATAATAAAATAGTTTAGTAATACTCTTTAGCTTATTAAATAGGTTATTAAGACTAATTAATAATTAATAACGGCACTACTTTAATAATAAAAATATATTCGTTAATAATAATAAATATAGGGTCCCTAAATTAACTTATTACCCTATTTACCCCTATGGCTATTTTTTATTTAAAACGAAGCGTCTTTTTAAACTATAGCTTCTTATTATACTCTAAATAACTAATCCTCTTCTCCTCTTATAACCTAAATCCTAAACCTACCGATTCCTAGCGATTTAGAGTAAACTTATAATACCCTCTTTAACCGAGTTAATAACTTTATAAAAACTAATAAATTTAGTATTATAAAGTAGAATAAGTATAAAGCTTAAGGCCGAATTATTTAATATACCTTTTAATATAATCGGTTTAGTAAGCCTAGGCCTATATAAGGCGCTAGTATTTAATAACATAAGTCTTATAAATATAGTTATAAATAATAAGTTATTACCGAGGCTTAAAAGGAGGATAAATAGCTATTATATTATTATTTAGACCCCTAATATAATTAATATAATTATAGCCCTAGCTTTAAAGCCTTTACGTACCCTTTATATCGCAAGCTTATTAAAGTAATTTAGGATATTATTAAAACTATAAGCTAACGAGTTAGGATTCGGGCTCGCAATATACGTATTATTATTTAAAAGCAGTTCTTAAAGTCCTTATTTACTTAGCGAGATATCTATAATACTAGGGCTCGTATAAACTAAAAAAAACTAGCTAGATACTTACTAACTATAGTATTAATTAAGTTATTTAATAAGCGAGATATCCTATACGTAATAAAATAGGTAAACGACGAGCTAAACCGCCTTATTAACCTTATCTAGACCTTTCCTTACTACCTCTAAATATAAAAGCGATTCCCTAAAGTAATTAGCTTCGATAATACTTATAATACTAATCGCTTTAAGCTCCCTCTTTTTTAAGTTACTAAGCAAACTTACTTTAAATCTATTTATAATACCGCGTTTAGCCTTATTAATAATAAGAAACTAAAGGGTTTCCGGTTTCTCTTAGTAAGTATCCGCTAACTTATAAACTAATACTTAGTCCGTTACCTTATTATTATTATTATAAACTACGATAAGTAAATAAAAGCTATATTAAACGAGCAGTTCCCGGACGTTTAATAATAACTCTATATCTACTATATTAACTCTAACGTTATACTTAGGGCTAAGTAAAAATAGGTTAAGGACCGTAACTATAATAATAATAATAATAGGTCTAATAATAAGGGATATTAACTACTAACATAAATAATAGCTACGCTAAGTAATAAGGATAAGGCCTATATTAATATACCTATTAATAAGCCCCCCCCTTATATATATCGTAGGGTCCTTATAATATAGAAGCTTATTATTTTTGCTAAGACTAAGTATACTTTTAAAAAAGCCTAGACTAAGCTCTATAAAGAGTTTAATAACTAACGCCCAATCCTCTAGTACCTCTACGCAATATACCTACTTTTAAGAGTATAATAGGCCCGTTACTCTATTTAAAAATACTAAAACTTTAATATTTATATTACCTCTAGTACTAAGTTAAGTAATAATAATATTAAAAATTATTTTTTAAATAATCTTAGTTACTTATATCGGCTTATTAACGTTATATAAGATATAATTAGCGATTAGGAGCTACGCTTTTACTAAGCCTATATAAAGGACGAGGTACTTATAGGCCGGGAGTATATAAATACTCGCTTTAAGTACCTAAGCGAACTTCGAATAATACTTTTTTTAAAATATTTTACCTTAATTAAGATATAAGGCCGGCTTATAAAAAAAGTAATATTATTTAATAAGAGGCTATTCTTAGCCCCTCTTAGATCCTATAGTCTAGACTATATTATTTTAATTAAGCTAAGTATCTTATACTACTATAAGATCTATTTTAAAATATTAAATTTAGTTACTTTTAATAAGTAAGAGGTATACCCTTAGTAGCGTCTTTAAAAAACGTTTTCTTTAAATCTATATTACTAAATCCTTAACTTTAAGATTATTATATCCCTCCGTAGTAAGCTAAAAAATATAATATAGCCTATTTTATTATGGGAATTGATACACGGGCGTCGCAAATTGATACACGGGCGTCGCTCTTACACGGGCGTCGCTGTTCTACCTTTTGATTGGTCCAAAAAAACAGTACCTCCCCACAAAGGCGGTGAGGGTGACTGCA
>MLGG01000041.1:0-10329 GCA_030868995.1 Colletotrichum melonis | reverse complement strand
CTGGCGTGATCTCGACCTCGTCCCCGCGTTTCTCGAGAAGCAGCTTCATCAGCCCCTCTCCATTCCATTTGTTCCCTACTGCTGCTACCACCACCTCCGGCGTGATCTTGATATCGCCTCCGCGTTTCTCAAGAAGCAGCTCCATCACGGCCTCTCCATTCCGATTGTTCCCTGCTGCTGCCACCGCCACCTCCGGCGTTATCTTGATCTCGCCTCCGCGTTTCTCGAGAAGCAGCTTCATCAGCCCCTCTCCATTCCCATCGTTCCTTGCTGCTGCTACCACTACCTCTGGCGTGATCTCGACCTCGTCCCCGCGTTTCTCGAGAAGCAGCTTCATCATCGCCTCTCCATTCACATCGTTCCCTGCTGCTGCTACTACCACCTCTGGCGTGATCTCGATCTCGTCCCCGCGTTTCTCAAGAAGCAGCTTCATCACCGCCTCTCCATTCCCATCGTTCCCTACTGCTGCTACCACCACCTCCGGCGTCATCTTGATCTCGCCTCCGCGTTTCTCGAGAAGCAGCTTCATCACCGCCTCTCCATTCCGATAGTTCCCTGCTGCTGCTACCACCACCTCCGGCGTGATCTCGACCTCGTCCCCGCGTTTCTCGAGAAGCAGCTTCATCACCGCCTCCCCATTCCGATAGTTCCCTGCTGCTGCCACCACCACCTCCGGCGTGATCTCGACCTCGGCCCCGCATTTCTCAAGAAGCAGCTTCATCACGTCGCTGCCATTCTGCGAGTTCATTGCTGTAGCTTTGAGCACTCCTGTCGAAACCTTCCCCCTCAAGTCTAATAGTCGAGCAACAACACTTAAATGCCCTGATCTAGCAGCGCACTCAAGTGGCGTAACATTGTGAGCATCCGCAATCTCGACTAAACGGACTAGCTCCTCTGCCTCGTACGGTGGATTGTATGTGCAACAGACATGATCCACCAGAGCAAGAATCCCCCACTTTGCAGCCACATGCAAAACTGAGAATTGCTCTGGGATTCTATCATAAAACGTTGTTTCCTGATACAACCTCAGCCAGGACTCGCAGCACTCAGACTTCATGTTGAAGAACCTCTCTAGTGAGGGCTTAACCTCAAATTCTGAATTCGCCATGTGCGCATGCCTGGGCCATTCTGTGATTGCATAGTCCAAGAAGATGACACGTGAATTTCCCTTCTCATAAAACTCCTTAATAAGGAGATCCAGGGACCGGTATGCAAGCTCGGCATGTGCCTTGAGATCATTAATCAACCCCTCCTTATGCAAAAAGTCCTTGACAGACTGATGTAATAAGAGCACCTTCTCATCTTGGATGACCACCATGAGGCGACAAGACGCGATTTGATCGTGCATGAACTGAATCCGGGTATCCTTATCATCTTCGTCAAGGTGGAGTTGGCAAGCTTCAGAGAGTTCTAACAAGCTCAGTGGCCGGAGACATACTGCAACAAAGCTCAGAATCAGTTCGACCTCCTTGCCCCCGCTTGCAACTGCTCTTGTATAAAGCCTTTTATAGAGCGACGAAAGCCCTTTGGGAATGTCCTTCAACACCCGGACAGCGTCTTTTGAAGGGAAGCTTTCAAGCTCTTTACAGGCCAAGCCAACCCATAGGAAAGTGCCCTCAGCTCTTTCTCTAAGGATTTCTTTAACTTGCGTTAAGACCTTGTCTGTATATTTTTTTGTTTTCATCAGCTCCGTGGTTCTCTCTTCAATACAGCGCTCAATGTCTTGCTGGGCCTCGACGTAGGAAGCTAGATCCTTGTTTGCAAATCGT
Source organism: Colletotrichum melonis (assembly GCA_030868995.1). Lineage (NCBI taxonomy): Eukaryota > Fungi > Ascomycota > Sordariomycetes > Glomerellales > Glomerellaceae > Colletotrichum > Colletotrichum melonis. Next base: position 8,560 of record MLGG01000041.1, on the reverse strand, counting down.
TCCATGTGTTCGAAAATCTCAGGATATGGCCGACTAGTGATCAAGATGTGGACATTAGGCGGTGCATTTCGGCTGCAGAAGGTTTCTTCAAGCTGTTTTAGTAGGGTGGTCTGCGATTCTACATCGCATTCGTCCAGAGCGTCAATGATGCAGTATTTTCGGCCAGTGTTTTCGTCTGACGCTGCGGCCACGAACATTGTCCACAGAGCGTCAAACGAATGGAACAACTCCGCTCCACGCTCATTGTATTTTGGCAAGAGGCGCTCGAGAAGCTTGGGGTGCTGCTGGACAAGTTGGAGAAGAAGCCCCCTGATGACGGCCGTGGCTGTCTTCCGCGTATCGAATGCGGAGTCGCAGAAAAAATATGCCAGCGTGTTTCCATCCGTAGCAGAAAAAGCCTCTGATAACTCCTCAGTGAGGAAGATTGCCATGGTGGACTTTCCCGTCCCAGGGTTCCCATGGAGCCATAGAACTTGAGTCGCCTCTGAGCGGTCTGTCGGACCGGAACCAAGCCAGGCAGTGAGCTCCTCAGTGCCCATGATCCACTCGCAGGTGCCGCTTGCACGGTCTCCTTTCTTACGTTTCATTGCCTTCCTGTCTTCGTGTGGGTCGGTCAGGAAGAGATCACGCAGACAGTCCTTAGCATCAGGTTTCTGCGCCAGCGCGTCTTTGCAGCGTATTAGCACAGATTGATAATTAGGTGATAGCGAAACTTACAAGTATTATCAGTAATGATTTCCCTTCCTATCGAAAAGGTCAGAAGGCGTCAAACACTATGGTACGAGAATACAGACGATTTTGTCGAGGTCGAAGTCTAACGACATTATTCGCATTATTGCACATTTCGGAGATTACTTTCGAGACCGTCAAAAATCTGCCGTCGGTTGGACCACGATACTTATTGATCTTCAAGTGATCCGTCTCGAGAGCATGTCGATCGAGGCCGTCGATGTAAGCGGATGCCTCTTCCACAATCTAAGAATGTGAGAATGGATTCTTGACATCAACTGGATTTACATACCATTCCTTTTACCACTCCGGGGAGTCTATGCCGCCGCCCATAGTCCGTTTCGTAGAGTTCTGAAAAACAGGAGACGGGCATTGACAGCCTGTTGCGTAGGCGGCAGAAGCGATGCAATTTGTCGCGCACCTCGGTCCCGTTGAATTCGAGCTCTTTGATGATTCCGCAGTGCGACCCGGCCGGACCCATCAGCTGAGCAACGGAGTTGAGGAAAGGTTGCCATTTCGTGCCCCGAAGAGGCGTGCCTAAGAACACCACTCCAGCAGTCGCGTCGAGCAAGTACTCGTACTCGTCATCATCTTTAGCATGCAGAAGAGCCTCCACATTATAAGTCAGCTAAATACATGGCAAGAACAATCATATAAGCTCACGTGGATGATGACATTTCCACCCAGGCTGTGGCCGACGAAGACAATTGGACGCTTAAGAGTACGGCCGCGGAATAAGTCTATGCTTTCTATGAGCTTCTCGCCGCAGAGCTGAAGACGCGTTTTCGGTGCATCCTTATGCCATTTCGACTGATAATTATACGTCATAATCCTTGACTTGGGCACCCTCTCGGGCAGCATGTCAGGGTCTCGAAGCCAGTTGACATGCTTTTCGCCGTCTTTCCACGTCCAGGACCAGTCGACGTTTGAACCGAGGCCATGTACGGCAATGATGCTGCCTTGGTCAGACTGGCGCTCCCCAGGAACCATTTAAACACTTACTCAACTTCAGCATCGTCAAAGGCGTTGGTCGGGCCAGGGTATACTACGTCAAGAGGCGGTCGCGCACGGTCCTATACGTTATCAATATGCTTCCAGTCCATTGTCGATTCAACTAACCTGTTCTACCTGTGGCGGCAATACATCGGCAGAGCGCTGCTGCACAGCTTCGGATTGTGATCGCGAGGTTGGTGCTTGCTTGTAACTCGCCGACAACCACAGGTAGGCAATACCAGCGGCGCCAGCTAAGAGGAGGAATAACCAGGATTGCACTTCGTTCATGTTTGCGTTGGTGCCGTCGATGTGGCTATAGATGCCTGCGATAGTTAGCTCCTGCGGTGGTAGAGCTTCAAATGGCTTGAGTTTGCTAGTAAGGCTTGTGTTCGGTCGGTATATCCTTCATAAGATGTGTGAGAAGGGGAGAAGGTGAACAGACAGGCGAGAGATGAGGGAAAATAAGCGCGGAAATGCGGATGTTCCTGAGTGGGTAGGCGTGATGGGGGAATATTTTGGTTGGTATGATGTGCTTATTCGTGTGGGGGTGGCGGAATGTCTATCATGACACGGCGCATTATCCCACAGTTAGACCCATCATGTTGCCGAATGGGAATCCTCCGGGGGGGACCCGCAACGACGAATCCGTAGGTGATACCTGGTACTGGTACATGTATTGACCGTAGACTATAGCTGTTACATACGTGCCGGGACACTGGCAATTGTATAGTACAAAATGCAACACCACAATGCTGGCAGGGCTTAGCGACAGGAGACGTGAATGCAGCGATGCGGCGTGGAAAAAGTGGGTGGATTGGTGGGCCCTTCCGTCTTACAACCCAGTGACGTTGATGAGGCAAGTTGAGGCAACCAGAAAGCCTCGAATCACAAAGTACTGTGAGTGACGAGATCATCTTCAGTCTGTCGTGGGAAGTTAATTAGACAAGGGTTAAAGCTCAGGCAAGTAGGTGATATTAGGGGCACATTAAAACGACCTTTGGATCCAACCAGTGCTAACCTACTGCCTTTACCACAGTGTCCAAATTCAAGGAATTCATGACATGCAAGCCAAGCCAATGTGATTGGCATTATGCATCACGGAGCAACAACGCCTGCAATCAAGACGGCTACATCTTACCTGCGTGGTGATCTGGTGCCCCAAAATGCCTGCTAAGGGCGCATATGCCCCGATATGTGAGGCTGGTCGGTAAGCTCAGGAGGTGATTGGGCAAGACGACAGATATATGTAGGCCGCCCGCACTTCTCGGTGGGGATCACCACTCACCTTCTGGTCTTGAACGAAAACTCTCTCCTGCATAGAGGCTTAATGCCTGCTGAATGTTTGAGGCTTTAACTGCTCATCGTCGTCTATAAAGAGGGGGCTGGTATTAGTCGCGGTCTTTCCAGGTACACAGCACATCGCCGTGGCTTTCATGTTGAGATGGCACCGCACCCGAGCCAGGTGAGCGCTCTGCTCCAATCTCTAATGTTTTTGCATACTAATGTAGCACGACAGCGGCCTCCTTTTAACCAGAAGCTGCTAGAAAACGGCATTACGCAAGGGACTAAAGAGCCGCAATGCCTAGAAAGCGATTTTATGTCTCTTTTACCTGCATCAAGACGGACTAAAGACGATGATTTAGTAGCGCCAGCTCTTTCTCCTATCCTCAATCCTGCCGGTGTGGCCGACACACACTACATGATGCATATTCTTGGCTGGATTAGCGACGAAGTTGATCTCGACCGATTGGCTCATATCCACGAATGGTTGTGGATCGTGGGTCGACCGATGCCACCCCGGCCGCTCCACCAGCAGCGCCTGCTCAACCGCGACATCATGATTACCGAGAAAATGGACATGCACCTCGTGTGGACGACCGGGCGCATCTTCATCAAACCCTTACCGCGCTTCCTCCTCTCGCGGCGCTTCTGGGAGAGATTTCTCTGTTGCCATACAGTACCTGTCTCCAACGCCCACTCATGTAGCTGTGGTGGTCGGCAGGAACGTGCTCTTGGCTTCCTCTTCTCGTACGCCGCCCTCATAGCACATGAAAGCGACTTCTACATTGCCAGGGAGGCGCGCCTCATTCCAGAAGATGTACAATGGTCAGCGTGGAGGACGGCTGTTCGGGAACTATTGGGTGCGTCGCCCATCTACCCACGGATCGACCCGCGTTTCCACTATGGGGAGCTCCGACTCAGCCGGCTCAACAAAATCTACTTCTTTTGGGAGACCCCACTCCGCGGGTACATGTCCCGTTGGAACCAGTATGGCTCATTCTTCCAGGACAACTTTACTTGGCTGGCCAGCTCCACCGTCTATATTGCTGTCGTGTTGACAGCGATGCAGGTTGGCCTTGCGACCGAGGTTCTCCAGAACAATGCGGCTTTCCAGTCGGCATCATATGGCTTCACTATCTTCTCCATTTTGGGGCCTCTGGCTGCTGCAGGCCTGATCATCGTTGTTTTCTGCTACATGTTCATTGATAACTTGATCGCCACGCGGCGTTATGCAAGAGAAAGGACTACTAGGATGCCTGAAGTAGTTGCTAAAATGTCATCCAACTAGAGAAGTTCTGCTGTATTCTAGTAGAGATAGTATTGTGCTGCGATGTTGGTTTACCTTTCTGGGAAACCACTTTGTGCGGAGCTTTGCATTACCATCCTGCATGGCAATTTCCCTCAGTATGGTCTGGATCGACGGAGAGAGACCTAGCTGAGTATATGTATATTGACGGTTTAACAGTTTTAGCCAGCAGATATGCATATATAGCTGAGCAGAAAAGGACGTCTACTTGTATTAAAGAGTGGAGCTCCTCCAGACGGGCTTCAGGGTCAATGTCCAACAAATCTATATAGCTAAGACCAGGTGAAGAACAGACCGTCCTGTTCCACTATGCGGGAAAAATAAGTGTCCGGTTATTTCTGTCACGGTCTAAGGACTGGTGTTCGGCCTTCGGCAAGACCCTCAACCACGATCCACTGGCGCATTCGCGAGAAGATTCCAAGAACATTGACAAGGCCAATAGCCAGGTTATAAGTGAGCGCAGGAGATATAGGTCTTTCTTCTGTTTCTTCAAGAAGAATTATTATACTCGTACTCGTAGGCTAGACTAATGGCATTGACCTTATCCTAGACCCTTACAATTCCCACAACTCATGTCCCATCGAGTGCCACTGAATTGCAGTACTCGAGGTGCGGAGTTACAGTTAGTCAGCGCACGATCCCGATCAAAACGATTGATCAAACTTATCAATCAAACAATCAAATTGAGGCTGTTCTCAAGTATTAATTGAACCAGAATTATACGGAACAATAGAGAGTCCGAGATCCGACCAACCGTAGCTTTTCAAAGCAAATCATATCTCTAATGGTGTGTTACGGCTAGCTAGTCGTAGTGAGGTGTGTTAGCACAAGTTAGGGCTACGAGTACGAAACAGTGTCGTAGTCGTGATAGCTTCAGGCAAGCTATGTGCTGTAAGTCGTGGAGCTTCGGTGGTTAATCGTAATATTGTCAGAAGGGTTCTCAGTGAAGATAGCTGAAAGTGATCGTGAGATTTAACCCTAAGTTGATTGCTAAATAAGCTTTGGGAGTCTATTCTTGAGCCCGGCTCAAGTCCATCCGATATACAAATCCCGTTCCTGAACATATTCTAATACACAGGCAGCTTCGAACATCTAATATAGTGAACAAGATGAATTGTAGTAGAATTGTTTGAAGATGACTGACAGTAGTTGTTTGCGTCGGCTGGCAGCCGACGATGAATTTTGTATGGGGAAAATTTCGACGCTAGCAGGACATGGATCAGGCGACGATTGGAATCAACATCAACCGACAATTAGCGGTCCAGGTGCTACACTTACCGCGGTGCCTTCAAAATAGATTGTGATGTATAATAATCAACACGAGTCGAACGACGCCAACAGCAATGTATTGACGCATGGATAAAGCTGTTTTGAAGCTGATCCGCTCTCAGTTCAACCTTTTGATGGCTTGTCGGGCGGCAGGGGTTGTGAGCATAGACCAGCTTAACGCAGCCAATCAGGGCTTGGTCTTCACTTACCCAGAATTCATTATTGTGCCGTGGCAACATGTCTCATCACACATCTAACCACATCCGACTTAATCCGTTGCCATAGACCCGAGGGTCAGAGGAAGTGTCGCGATTATAGGGTAGATTATAAGCTGCGCAGGTTTACGTATAAAATCAATGCTATTTAGATTATTTTATCAGATCCAGAACTTCGGCTTCTCATCTGCCATATGTGCCAGACTGTATTAGTCACCCAGAAACAGGTCAAGGTGCATTTTCGTAACAATCCGCATTCTCTCCGTCACTAGGAGCTCAGAAACGGGGGAGCGTAGGCATCGGGCCATGATGTCTTTCAAAACCAGTAAGATGTTCATGATAATCCCATAGGCGCTATATAGCCGATGGGAGGAGCAGACGGTCAAGGGCGGGTGTTGATACTGGGGCGTCATGGCGCCAACGATTGCGTACATATACGCAGCAACACCGGACGAGGCAGGAGAGTAACTCTTCACGCTTAGGTTCACCATAATGTTGTCTGGCATCAATAGCAGTAAGCGACAAGGCGGGAATGACCGCTCAGTGCCAAGGCGGTCAGCTTCCAAACATCGATTCGATAGACCTTCCGCTTCAGGCGTGTGCATACACCTGAAGTCCCTTTTTCTGGCAGTCTCTCCAGGCCCTTATTGGCTCTGCCCCGCCCTCGGCGAAAATTAGATGCATCCGCACTCCAAGGGTTACGACGTAGTCAGGCTGAATTTCAGACCATGTTGCCGTAAACAAGGCTTGCGGTCAGGCGTCCCTACATGCGATAATCGGGCAGAGCGCTGCAGGTTAACATGCACGGTGAGTATCGCAATTTTGATTGGCGCTTGCGTGGACCTTGTGTCAGCTACTCGGACTACCTAGTGGCGGCTTTCACTCCACACCGGTCTGCAGTATAGTTAGAATTGGCTCTAGTTAACTGCTCCATACAACGGAACGGGAGCTGATTATGTCTACTCTGCATGCCTCGCGCTGCAACCCACTTTTACTCTTCTGTAGTTTCCGCATTTTCCCTCTCTGGCCATTTGCACTACACCTTCACTTACTGCGCAAGCCAAAGCGAAGGCCGGAGACCCGTCGACGCCTATAGGCTAGCTACAATAGCCCGATGTTGGCGGCTAGTTATGGAATTGTTCGTGATGTCCAGCCTGGACTGAGAAGAGCAGAAGTATCCACTACGAGCGGGACCTAGCCCTTCTTGCCGCTTGATGTGATTCTATACGAGTGCGGTAGGCTCACCTTCCAGGACAAAAGCACTCACTCCTACATCTAGCCCCCCTATTATGCTCATCCTTGGTACCCACTGAAGCCTTGACGATTTCGTTCAACATCATTGGTGCTATCTCCCTGTTCTCTGCCGATCATGCTTTCAACCGCGCGCTACTAATATGTGACGTTGCTTGATAGGACCATGCTTTACTAATGATATACTTACCTGGCCATGAGAAGCAATTCAGCTCAGAGCGAACTCTGAGTGGTGTCCGCTGACAGGGCTACGGGGGCAGCGTCGTTTCCCGTACAAGAGTCATACAAAACCATCAGAGTACACCCGTATCAGACGTACTTTTCAGACCATTGTCGCTCTTATTTGAATGAAGCAAAACTTTTAGCGCCATACTAGTGCTTTCTGAACAGTCTTTCGGCTCAGCGACCATACGGCATATCAGTGCGGCCCATCTCTGCCTGTTCCTACTGACTTGCGTGACTGGAACTGCGCAGGCGGATGGGTGGGACGACTTCTCCAACAATTTAGCCACAGACCTGGCGCCCATTCTCGCCCTGTTTGGTGAACAGATCACAAAGCAGTTCCTAAGTGAGTCGACGACAATGTGGGACAACTTCATTTTTGCAATGGCACCCTTAGGCGTGATCACCGCGGTTGTATCTGCGATCCGCGTGTGCGGCGGGCACTCCTTGCGTGCCGTTATTGGCCGAGCGCAAGAGGGAAGGGGGATTGCCGAGGCCGAGTTGTGCTCGTACACCAGCCACGATGTCTGCGAACTTTACCATAACGGCGCTATCGTTCGTGTATTCGGACGCCCCAAGATCCTCGAGTTTTTACATGATCGCAAGGCAGCCGACGAAGGGCAGCCGACGAAGTCGAAGTAGTAGTAGTAGTAGTAGTAGTAGGAAAGGTAGCCCCCCCCCGCCGCACCCCAACCCTCCGGTTAGGGCTAGGAGAGACCGCCGCGCGCGCGACTGTCGTAAAAGCCCCACGGGGCTTCTTGATCGATCAGAGCTCATCGCAGAGTGATTATTATAAAAGCCCCACGGGGCTTCTTAATTAGAGCTTATCGCAGACTGGTTATTAGAACTATAGAGTGGTTATTAGAAAAGCCCCACGGGGCTTCTTGATCAGAGCTCATCACAGACTGATTATTGGAACCACAGAGTGGTTGTTTGTTGGAAAAGCCCCACGGGGCTTCTTGATCAGAGCTCATCACAGAGTGATTGTTGAGTAGGCCACGCACGGCTTTGTGATTCCGGTTTCGCTCGCGTAGTCCGCACCAAGACTCACTATAGAGTGGATCTCGCAAATGCGCAGGCCTAGTTCAGTTCGAGGGCGTATTATACTAATTGATTAGATGAATAACGTGGCGAATGTGATCCCTTGCTTATATAAGACACTGGTGTGATTCTCCGGGTTCTCCAGGACATACGAGCCGAGAAGGTGGAATCCACACTCAGCGCACGTATACGCGAGCAGATTAGCATCAACTTTGTTATTCAAAGAAACGGTACCAAAATACGAAGACGGCTA
>MLGG01000040.1:0-11352 GCA_030868995.1 Colletotrichum melonis | reverse complement strand
GCCGATTGTCGACTGTCCGGTTCGCATAGGGAAGGTACCCACATTAGCAGAACTATAGGGCCGAAGTCCGCACTATCCCGGTCCGTCATACCGAAATAGTTTAAAGGTACAAATTGTATTTTAAAAAATATGAGAGAATATTATACAATATTGTATCATAAGTCTTCGAGTTTAAAGTCATGACTAATTTAATAAGGGAATATAAAATATTAACTATTAGTAATTCTATTAGACATTTTAGTATGAGCCTGAGTAAATTTATTCTCTTCTTCATTTAAATCAAATCCAATTTATTTATATAATTAATAACTTTATTAATTAAATCAACTTGATATGGTCACTATTAAGTGAACGTAGGTATGGTTAATGATATTGTATTAAGGATGATCTTCCTTAAGGTACTACGTACGTTTAACGCGTTAATTATACTAAACGCGTTGCTTACGTTAAGGGCGCTGAGCGCGTTTAATGTAGTACTTACGTACGTTAGACGTTGAAAGTGCTGAACGCCTTGAACGTACGCTGGGGGTACTGAACACCTTTAGCGTAGTGCGTATTATAACTATTTAAAATTACGTTTTGAAAAATAAATTAAATCTTTCTAATGTATGAATTAACGAACTATATTAAATAAATTATCATAAGTTATATTCTTTTATAAAGATGTGCTCAATCTGCGTTTTGATTAGATATTATCATTATCATAAACTATATATCATAGTTCTTTTATAGCTATATAGGCATAGAAAAGTTCTAAATTATATTTTTTCTTACTTTCTCTAATCTTATAGTATATATTTTATCTGATAGCATTATACTACGAATTCCTTTACTCCTTAAACTTTGAAACTATAAAATAATATAAGCTAGAAATATAAAATAAGTGAGTTATGAAGAATCTAAGAGTGAAAAATATTTTCTTTTAATAATATATAACTATATAATATATTAAGCTGACTACCTCTTACTTTTTTGGAACATAAATACAACATTTTATTTGTAGTTACATTTAAAAGTATTTGGTATTTTGTTATATTACTTAGTTATATGATTTATAATTATATTCTATCTTGAAAAGTTCTACATTCTTTATATTTAAGTATTATATAATAACAGTAACTAATGCTTCTAATTATTTATTTATATATTCTGCCTTTGCTGGCTGCTCGGGCGGTTCTTAATATCGATTATACGGTATTAATACACAGTATCAATGGGTACTCCCACTGTCTCGATAAACATGCTTCTAATCATATTTCATAATGTTTATTAGAATTTACTATATATTATTATTACTAGAAAAGTTAGAGAGTAAATAGTATTATAACTCGATTAAATAGTTCATTACTAATTTGAAATCTTAAAAATAATAATAAAATGAGGGTATTGATAAGTACTATATTAGTTTTAAAAATCTGGATACAATAATAAATATATCTTCTCTACTTTGGAAAAAAATCAAAAATGTTGACTATAGTTCGTTACTAGGGTAGTCGAAACTACTACCCTAGGGTATTAATTATTTAAGTCAAAAGACCCCCTTCTGGCCCACCCCCCTTTTGGCCCACCTTTTTATCCCCTTTTACGCTAAATGTTCTCCTTTTTATTATACGTCTAATGAATCTACTTTTATATATTTATTCATTATATTTAGTATAACTATAAGCAGTAAAATAAGTATTATTTATATAAGAAATACAATATAACGTAATTTTAATTATAAAAGTAGTTCTATTAACTTAAAGCAAAAGTTATAGAAATGTTGGTCTTTATATATAAATTACTCGTATATACTAACAAAACTCACATAAATCTTTTATTTATAATATAAAAAGTATAAATAAACTTTATTCAGGTTACTTATACTAAAATTTATTATATATATTAATTATCATTATTATATAGTTAATAACTATATATTTATGTAATTATAATAAGTTGAATTCTCCCTATACAAAACTTACCATGGGGAAATTTTAACTTAACATTATTAAGCGAAAAAAAAAATACTATTAATTAAAAAAAATATTTTTAGAAAATATATATGAGAAAGCTATCTATAACTAGATTATAGCTTATATAATTAAGTATTACTTTAGTTAACGTGTATGATAAGCGAGTGGAACAGATAAGCGAGTGAAACACGTTTTTATCGTACCTTAAAAGTCGTTTTTTTTATTATTTATTAAAAATTCAAATTTCAATAAAAATCAATTTTCTTTTTTAAATTTAGCTTTATTATTATTAAAAGATTATATAAAATATTATTCTAAAAATCTGATTGAAGTATTAATCCTTTATGAAAAGAGTGGGGCATTGATAAGGTATAAGTTTAAGATCTAGTTGAAGATAATATAAATAATATTAATAATATTGTTTTTATTTATGCATTTCTTATCGGTCTCTATGTAGAAAATTTTCAATACTTTAGTCTTATATTCGAATTTTAAGACGTAGTTAAAAAACCGACTTTTAAAGTACGATAAGGACATGTTTCACTCGCTTGTCTGTTTCACTCGCTTATCATATACGTTACCTAATTTAAAATAATACTTCTTAACATAGTATTTTTATAATTATATACTAGGTCTTTAATACATAATAATATCATGTATTGTTTAGTATTATTATGTATTAAAGACCTAGTATATAATTATAAAAATACTATGTTGTTTAAATCCAACTAATATCCTACTTAATTTATATTTTTATCATTTAATATATATAAATAAGCTAGTTAGTTAAGTATATAGTTAAAATTAGTAGGTTTTGGTATAACCCTACCAAGATAGGGTGGGCCAGAAGGGGGTCTTTTGACTTATTTACCCCTGTAATGGGGTCATTAGTAACCGCACTATGCTATCCATCCACTTTCATTCACTCTATGCGGTTGCTGCCCTCGTTTCTGTATCAACAGAAGGGCTCGTATCGTAGGGCCATCAATCCCGCTACTTACTCTTCGAATCTAGTTCTACGCATCCGGCAGCGCAGATGTACGCCCCTCGCGGGGAGCCTTGGGATAGGGAAGATACTATCTTTCGGTCAGTCCAGCAAGGCGCCGGTCTACGGTATTCTCGCGGTAGCCCACGTTGCCCTCGATGAGATCACAATAGAGGTAATCGCTAGGTGATTGAAAGTTTCATTCGGCCGAACGACACGGCGATCGGTCATTACTCCAGTCATTCAGAGCTTCCCAATGGCCCGACAGAACGGCTAGTAGACCCTCAAAGCCCCCTCCTCCTACTACATGTACGATGCCTATTGACAACCTGAGTCTTCATCGACCCTTGAATCCACCGGCGCGGACAAAAGATATTCAGCCAGAGAGACCAATAACGATAGCTCTGGTTTATGAAACCAGCCCGTTGCGCGCAGTGGCTAGAACATGCATCATTCGTCGCCGTTCATCAACTTCCTCACCTTCTCATACCCATCACCGGCTCCGTCGCAAGCGGCACACTCCATCCACCCCGTAGGCAGCCAGCCAATCTTGGAGAGTTCATTGAACGGGATAAAGACCACGACTTGCCGGTCCTTGATAGGGTTAGCAGCGGCAACGCGAAACTGGGCAGAACCAAGTAGTGTCGGGCCGAGGGTAATTAGTACGTACCACATTATTACCCCTCGAGATTGTCTCAAGACGCGTCCGGAGAGCTTTGGTATCTTTTCCGTGATCGAACTCGGCGATTCTAAGCTTGTCGTCGGTCCTGGAGCACCTGGTATCACGGTTCATGTACCAGACGTGCTGTTCCATTCCCTTGTTGTCTTGGAGCGAGAAGGACTTGTCGACCAGGAGACTTTGGATTCTCTCCAACTCCGCATCATCCCGGCAAACGATAATATGCACACCCAAGAGGCCGATCAGTTTGTCAAGCTTCTTCGCTGCCTCCTGGGCCTCGACAGACTGATCCGCCGCACCGGCTCGGTCAGCCGGGCCGGTGTCGAATTTGGCAGGGAGCAGGTGAAAGCGGATACCGTCCTTGACTTGACCTGGAGGTGCATTCTGTACGGTTGGCATTTTGCTGTATTGGAATGGTGAACCCGGAAGTAGGAGGACGTCTGGTAGAGGCGACTATATTTGATGTCACTTCGCAGAGGCTAACTACTGGAGTTCGAGGGTCTTTAAAGTATACATAGCCCAGCATGCTTACATCATAGCTATCATGGCCATTCCGGGCACAACGATCCCTTTGGAGATAGATGCATTGGAACCTTGCCATTGTCAAGACCGTAAATGGCGGGGCTGTTACGAACATCTCCACTTCTACGGTGCTTCGTCACTCACTCCCTTCCATTGAAAACCACAAACACGAGAACAATAGCTCTCGTAAGAATCGTGGCAACCACTGCAATCACTACAATCACTACAATCATAACAAAGGTAGCAACCATAAGAAACGTAACGAACACTGCATGCATGATAAGCATAGCAAACGTGAGAATCATCCCTGCTACTCGTGGCAATACCTTGTCGGAGTGGAGATCTACTTCCACTACCGGTCGAAGCCGTTGCAGGGAGGGCGGGGGAGGGCACCAACTGTCACTTGGCCTGCTCGCAAGAGGCCAGGCAGACGACAGAAGGGTCTCGCCCCCTTTCCGTCTCGCCAAAACAATCAGTATCTCGTGCAGCAATCAATCCATCCTCCCTTGCTTACCAGCCGAACCCACGCAGCCCGAGCATGATACATCCGCTAAAACGGGACCACTAGCAAACATGGCAAGGTATTCATTCATCTCCATTGTAAACAGCCGCTCGCTCTCGTTCTAGTTCACTCATTAAGATACGGGCTTGCGTCATGGAAGTCCAAAATAACAACAAGCAGGCCAGGATCCAGCTCGTTGCGGACCACTAAAATACCTTCGTGTCACTGCGATGTGGTGGCTTTTTTTTTCCCCCGGCTTCACAGGCGCAAAAGATCGACTGTAAAGGGACCAGGCTTTCAAAGGAAGCAAACGGTGCGGTACAGTTTCCAACTACACAGTACGCGCAATGTGCCCCAAGTACGCGCTCAACGCAATCTGGTGATTTCGATACGAAAACCGCCATGCAATTCGGGCCGGGTCCTCTTCGCTCACGCGGCGGCGCCGGCCGCAACGGTCGGCCGTAATGGTTGGAGGCGGCCCTCAGCCGCAGACGTTCTGAACTTTGATAGTGACGCAGAGGTTTCTGGAGAAAGGGCCAAAAGGGCCAATATCTGGCGTACCAGAGCCCGCAAAGGTTCTTTCTATCCTCGTCACTTCCCACATCACCCACAAGCTCCATCCAAACCAAACAAACGCATCAAACAAACCCATCGAACGAACCCATCAATACACAAACCGCCACGGGTCACTGCTAAACAGTACGTACTTTTAGGGACCCGACTATGCCGCCACCATTTCCAGACTGGCTATTTCCGATCATGACCGAGATCCGATATCACAACCTAGGTAGAACCAAGCATAGTCCTGGGACTGACCCTCCTACCGGGTGGCAGTCTTCAAGTTAGGTCTGCATATCAGTAGGAGGATAGACGACTGGGGGTTGAAGCCGCCTCCGGTTCCGGTGATGCCGAGGGGTCGCAAGCCTGCAGGTTTCAGCCTCATACGCCTCGGAGGCTCTGTCGGGTCGAATGATCGGTAAACTGGGAAGCCAACAAGCATAGTGCCCACTCATAACCGTACCAACCTGACCCTCCCCCAACCCACCCCCCCCCCTCCCGGGCTCTTCTGGTCCGCGCTTGACCAAGCCACCAGGAACATCGTGAGAACCATCAGCAGGTGTCGACCAGGGCCCGACATATCCTTCATGTCTCGCCGCCCGATTTTCCCAAAATCGTCGCGTCTTGATCGGCAAGCCTGTCTTGAGCTCTACCACGCGGATGAAGCTAATAATGGTGCCCTCAGCCACGCTCGTGGCAGTGAAAAGAACAGCCCAGCACAACTGTCTGTCTGCTCCTCCTCTCTGTAATGAATAGATGGCCTATTCTCTCCGACGACGAGTTCCTGTTTCCCTCAGAGGTCCTCAATGAGCTGGAGCCGGCTCTGCTTACCGCGGAAGTGGGGTCCGATATTTTGATCTTCCCGATTGCCGGAATCCCGTAATGGCCTATGCCTGTCCTGCCCAGTCGCCGGCGCGGTGGTATTCCCTCGTACTACTCAGGGGCCCTGGACGAGCTCTCTTCGACGGGAGGATCGGAGTAGAACTTCGCGATAAAACCGTCGACGGCCTCGTCGCCAAAACGCGTCGCCTTCACGTGCCGCGTGTTCATGCACATGACCGAAAAGCCTGTCACACAACGTAATCGCCGATCAGGCGATCGCTGCTCAGAGATCTTCCCCTCGCTCGGTTGCGCCCTTTTAAACTCTCGTTGTGAAAGAGACCGTGACGTCTTGGGCGGATGGGATGGCGCGTTGTCTGCTGCCCATGCAAGTCGGGTTCACGGTCAATTCCCATTCGCAATCACCCCACCTTTTCTTCTGCCCCAATACATCAGAGGCCCTGGACAGCCGGGGCACTATAACCCAGTCCGTACTAGTACATCTCCCGAATCAGAGACCGTTGTGCCTCTGTTCCAGAGCTAACCTCCATAGAGCTAGCGCAAGCCGGCCCGTGAAGGGGCTATGATCAGCCGCACGGGCTGGTTAGGTACTTCAGGTAATTAAGGTATGGCGGGGTAGTATGACCCGCATCTTGGTACGCCGCGAACGCTGGGACACCGAATTTCAACCGCACTTGACCACATCCCAAAATCGTGCCAGGACCGACCACCACTTGGCCACAGGAACCCAGCCCAATGGACAGATGCTCATCAGATCATGAGCGTAAGATGGCTCGGGCCACCCTGTTTTTATATACCTACTTCACACTCAAAAAGATGATGCGAGTCACGGCACGCATCAATGGGCACACATGTGGAGTGGGTTGAAAGTGGCTTGCATCAACCCCCTCAGAACGAAGAAAAGAGAGCAGTTCATGTACGGACATGGAACGCATGTGAGATCCACGTGGAGTAGCACGTTTCGGAGCGGCCGTCGAGCGCTGACACTCCTCCTGCCTCGTGACGGACGATGTCTATCCGTTCCACCTGCACGCCTTCGCGCCTGCACCTCAGTTAGGCTGACAGCTATCCTCCACTCGCTCTACTGTAGCTCCTCGTATTCGCTCCGAGAAGGGATAGGAACGCGCAAATCGTTATGAGGGGTTCTCTGCTGTCTTCACAGTACTACGCCGTCTTCGACATTGCCGTCCAACTAGGCGTCTGACTCCCGCCTACCACAGGGCTTGGGAATGGCAGGTGTGTCCACGTGTAGGTCTGAGTCATCCGGGCGAGGAGGGCAATACTGCTTGGACGAAGAACAGGCTTGCCCGGTGGGCGGACTCCTCTATGATGCCGATAGCGAGCCTGCTCATGCATCGAGGCAGTGGGAGGTGCCGTTGGCCGTCGCTCCTGGCCTACGGTCGTGTGCTCCGACTCGTCTCTCGCCGGCCTTTTCTTTCATGCGCTATCGTCCGTCGACTCAAGATCAATGGAGGCGTCGCCCTCCTCGGACTCCGCGTCATCTCTGTCCCGTTCCTCGGATTGCTTCTCGAACTCGGCAAAAGCTAGAAGGAAAGCCAAGGGCGGTCAGATGGCGTCCCAGGGTGTGACTACCATCACGGGCGGAAACGTACCGTCGTCGACCAGGCGCTTCACTTCGTCGACAGTGAAGCCTCCTTCTTTCAGGCCCAGCATGGTTTCTGCGAGACGGCACTAGAATGACGGGGAACGGGCCGTTAGCCTTGGCGGTTTGCGACCGCGTTGATGAGGTCGTGATGGGTGACTTGCCTGGGCAACCATGCTGCGATTGTCACAGTCGGTATCGTGCTCTGTGGCGGCCTCGTGGGCATTGGCCTTTGCGATCCACTCCTCGGAGGGTGGAGGCGGCGGGGAAGAAGACATGGCGGCAGTGGGCGTTGGTGAAGAAGATCTGGTGGAAGGGGTCCTTCGAAAGAAATAACGAAGGTAAGAGCAGACTGCCTTTCTTCTCCTGCTGGCTCTGGTAGGTGTGCGATTGTTGGTTGGCGCCTGCGGTTTGCGAAAGAGGAGTGTTGTGGGAAGGAGGGATTCAGATGCTCACGGGAAGGAAAGAGATCCGTCAAAGACCTGCCCCGGCAAGGTAGGGAAGGTACTGCCCGGCAGGTCCACTTCCTCCCTTAGGTACCTAGTGGGCACCTCACCTTACCATTTGGGCGCAGGCCGGTGCACCAACCTGGAAAGGCGGCAACCTTGCCCATCCATCTACGACGCCTGATCTCGTGACCTGACGAGGGGGAAGGAGCGAACGCGGGCCACCTTCCCTTCACCAAGTACATCATCCATCTACCTTACCTTACGGCCCGCGGCCTTCTGGTGGCTGCCTGCCTCGACTCCCACATCGCGTCTAAGGCACCTACGTCCCTCACCTCACCTTGCTTTCAGGCTGATCGCCCACGTCAAATAAGCCTATATTTGGAGGGTAAGGGAGACCGGTGGCCGATTCTCTTCCTTCTTTCACCTTCTTCACATCGCTACCGTGCGTCACCTCGCCTCTCCCTGCGCGCGACTAGTCCCTCCATACTCTTTCTTGCCGGTTCGACCCAAGGCATGCGCGCTTCTCTACCGCAACAAAAGCACTACAGAGACAATTCGATACTTCCGCAGTCACCTCACGAACCAGTACAACCATCCAGCCATGGCGCCCGCAGATACGGTCGACTGTTGGGCCATCAAGGACAAGATCAACAGGCATAACGGAGAAGAATACGACTGCCTCAGCCACGTCCTCGACCACTATTCAACCTTACATGGCAAGCGCGTCGTTGTCCTTGCGGTCCACCCCGGTGTCCTTACCGACGCGATCGCCAAGACGGACCTATTTAAAGACTTCGGGATTACGCACTTGAGCGTCGATATCCGCGTCGTAGCACCCGTGTCGCTTCGGAAGACAGCAGCCCAGAAAGTCGCCCAGTTTCGGCCAGTGATCAAGATTGACGACGAGGTTTACCTCGATACCTACGAGCTGAAGGCCCTTTGTGAGAAATGGGCTCGGAAGAGGCTCTATACCGAGGTAAGGACAACGCCCCTTCCACGAAGCCAACTGTTCTGGAGGCGCATACTAACATCGAACCCCGGAAAGTCCCGGTCTCTCGTGGTCTTCACGACAAGAGCCATGGCGAAGGAGGGAGGTTTTACCGAGATCAAGGAAGCAGTCCCTCTTTAAATGCCTGTTGTCCACGAACCGCACCCCGCTGTCGACTCGACCTCTCGGTGAGCCGTCGGACTCTCCATTCAAGCCGACGCCGCGACTGGATCGGCAAACAAATAATTACGAGGATTCAGAGACGTGGGAGAAGGACATATGTGGGCGCCAGACGGCAGATGCTGCCCTGTACGACCAGATGCCCGGTGGGAGGATAGAACGGTCATGACATGCATCCATCACGAGGGATTGCAGGGGAAGTAGTCACGGAAGCGCAGAACATAGATCTACGCCATACACACAGCATCGCCACGAGTCGTATGCTATTTCTCAATAGGTTTAAGGGAGTCGCATCATAACAGCGCGCATGCAGGCATGAGATATATGGGAGAAGGCTTTTCGGGCTGGTGCATCACGAAGGGGATGCCTGGTAGTTGATACTTGGAGCGCAAAACACCGGTCTCCGTGCCAAGGTGATGAGTCACACGTTGCTTCTGCCACTACATTGATTCGTAACTTTATGGTGAGGCCATTGGCTTCACCCCAGCAATATATCTATTGATAATATGTGTACCTCTCTTTCTAATAATAACCATAAGTCATCTTCCGACCTCAAAAGGACTTCTATGAGCTATGGATGGGTGACGTCACATTCGGTAGCAGTCCACTACTAGAACAAGGTACAGCCATATCGCTCGGTACTTGGGGTTCAAGCTCCGCGCCCTTCTTTCTCTCGACAGATCAGAAGCAGTCATGGTCCAGCGCTAATTCTAAAAGCTTAGCATCTGCGGACCGCTCCTAGCGCTGCGATAACGACCTGGAGGGGAAGAACACTACCCCGGACAGAACTTACTATAGGAAGCTGGGCTAGTGCTTGCGGAGTAGGTAAGTAGTACGCTAGGCCTCGTCACTCCTAGCTTTAGGGGGATCGATCAGGTCGGTATAAGGGACAATAGACCTTAATAGCAAGAGCAAACACGCAGCTTTCTATCCCGGGCCTACTTTAACTAACCTTATGATACGATATCAATAGAACGAGATTAATATAATCCTAAACATATCTATATAAGCGTGCGTACTAACCCCTCCACCTCTACTTCAAGTATTTCACCGAGTTTTACTATCCGGGAAGCGCTTTCTGGCTATCTAGGAGGTGGTCTACTTTTTCTACTACCCTAAGGCCAGGTATCCCCCCTTAGACTTTTTAAGTTAATTAAATTAATTATCTAACTAAAGAATTCTTAAAAATACATAGAAATAGCATATTAAATATTATATAACACAAAAATATTGTTTATTAATATCATAATAATTAGTTAGTTAACTAGTTAATGTATTTTGATAGTTGACTAATTATATTAAGCTTAGTTAGTTAACTTATACTTAATAAATCAAAGATTTATTTATATTAACGTACTAGGCCTAAATAAGAATATTACTTTGAAATCTAGTATAAAATAGTTCCTTTATTATAGTTTTCTGTTTTTTTTTGGGAATTGATACACGGGCGTCGCAAATTGATACACGGGCGTCGCTCTTACACGGGCGTCGCTGTTCTACCTTTTGATTGGTCCAAAAAAACAGTACCTCCCCACAAAGGCGGTGAGGGTGACTGCACTAACATGGCTATTCCTACCATCCTCTCTAACCTAAGCTCTGGTTTGAGATTTCCAAAAGTAAGAATACTGCTATAACCCACGTACTCGTTCAGAACCGCCACATTGCCCATTTGAGATTTATAAATCTCAAATAAGCTAGTAATCCAAGCTTTTATAAATCTCAAATGGGCAAGGCTTCTTCTTGCTATATACTCAAGATATATAAAGAGTAAATCATGGCGACGTCCGCCTAACTACCTCTTCCGACGTGGTTGTAATGATTCATCGTCACTACAGACCACTTCCCACTGGCTCCGTTTCCTCCGAATACTAGGCTGCATCGGCCGTCCACTTGCACAATTCCCCGTTGTCCTCCCCCTACCAAGAACGCTAGACTGGCTCCTTGTTTGTCGCTGGGATGAGCTCGATATCTGGCTTTGACTTGGCTGACTTGTCTCTTCTGTAAGCCTAGCTAGCGTCGACTTATTCTTGCTCCCAGGTGGGCGGCCTCGCTTCTTACTACTGGCGCCTTGGCTGCTATAAGTAGTGCGGG
>MLGG01000038.1:0-21323 GCA_030868995.1 Colletotrichum melonis | reverse complement strand
CCGACAGATGAGCATACGATGCTCCTCGTTGATCTCGACGAAGCTATCCATAGCGGTTCTATAACGCTCCTTACTCTCGTATACCAGATAAGCAGTAGAGAGTCGCTCTGTCATCTGTCATTCTTGAATTGCCTTATTGGTACCCCTTTCTTATCTATGAACCCTGGCAAACACCCATGTAACCCGAACCCCAAGTCTCTAGTCAATGTAACGCGCCAGCCAATCATCGCTCCGTCCCGACTCCAACCGATATTGCTCCAACGCTCGGATCACATTGTGCAGTTTGTATGGCCGATTCTACTTGAATCGCCTGCGAATAATACTTAGGGTTAGGGTGCGGCGGGGGGGCGCTACTATTTATTTAATACTTATAGCCTTAATTTTTATTAATATACTTATTATAACTAGCTAGCTATAATACTATATTATATAAATTATACTCCGAACTCTAATAACTACGTAATACTAAATTACTACAAGGGTAAAAATAAAAAAATCGTAATATAGTACTTCCTTAACTAAACGTACTCTAAGTAAAGCACGGGTAAGCACTTCGTTTTACTAAAAGAGTTACGCAATATTAATACTAAAATCAGAAAAAATAAGTCTTTTTAAATAAAAGAAATATTACGTTATTAATATAATCTAGGTATAATCTATAGGATTATCTATAAAAATAAAATAAGCTAAATATAAAGTTCCTATTTCTCCTTAAATAAGATAAATATATTTAACTTAATTTAAAAAGTTATACCCGCGTAGTTTCGCTCCGCGCGTTTAATAAATTAACGGTATATATCTATCTTAGGCGCCTATATATAAAAAGTTTACTAATAGTAAGTAGTTAATAAAACGCCCTAAGTGGAATATCGGATAATATACAATATGTCCACGTCCTTTCTAAAAGTAAATAATCTCTATTAGGATAACTAAGTAAGGGTTTCTCTATCTCGGTAATGGAGTGAGAAGGATATATAATGGCGCAATGAGCTTGAATAGTCTATAATAGCATTATATTGCATCCAGGTGTACTAAAAATGAGTGCAGAAGGACAAAATTATTAAACGTAATCCAAACCCCATGCTCCGCGACCCAACTTGGCGCTACATTACTACTCTTTCCCCCCCTATCTCCCTGTTCCAATCGCCTTCCCACAACAAACTCCCTAGAATCCTACACCCTGAAGCCAAGCATGCGCAGCACCAAAACTCTCTGGTGCAGAATAATGCGTGTTGACATTATGCCCCGTGTTGTCTGGGACATATGCCACAAATTGTTCCACATTTGGGAAAAGGCTCCTGGTCTGCTCAATGTGGCTTTCGGGTCCCACGCCACAATCAACCGCGGGGACATCAGAAATACTGCCCGAACCACAAGCGATCTGATCCTGCCTCCCCGAAATGATCATCACGGGACCCGTAAAGGTCGACGACTGAGTAGAACTAGAACCTGCTATCTCCCCGGCTGCAAACACGTGGGGAGAAGCGGCGTCCCACGCTACTACCGCTGGATTGAAGCCGCCATCGGGGCCGTAGAGGACTTGGCGGATGTCTTTAGTGGCGGAGAGGTATCCAGGTGCTAGACCTTTGAATCGCGGATCCACGGCTGTGGCGGCTCGGGGCGCAATATCGGCAATGAAGCCATTCAGGCCGGTGAGTTCTGCAGCTGTAGCAGTCAGGATGTATGCATCCGCTCCTGAAGTGGGGAAGATTGTTGCGAGGACGCGACCAATGATGGACCCGTAGGAATGTGTGCCCATAATGACCTTGTCGTACTTCGGAATTCCTGAGAGAGAGCCTGCGCGGATGCTTCTGAGAATCTCGTAGACGACGGCCAGTTGGAGCGGCGTCTGGACGATCTGAACGGGGTCGGGACGCGAGGAGTGGCCGTTGCCAAGGTTGTCGATTGCCAGAGTTGCATAGCCTTGCGAGGCGGCGTGGTAGATCCAAGAGTATTCGCCATAGAACGAAGGATTTGGGTAGTTTTCGCCATTCCAGTACTCCTATAATATATCGAGATGTGTTAATTATAATTTGAGATATAGCTGAGTGGGTAGGACCGGCTTGCCTTGTTACTGGTGAGGCCGTGGAGAAGGTACTGGATCGTACCCTCGCGACCCTTGACCTTGACGGTCGGCTCGCAGTACAATGCACTGATGTTGAAGGTGCCCTCGACTGGCGCATTGGGTAGGGTCGAAGCATTAAAGCTGCCGAGCCACTCAAAGAGAACACCTGGTTCAGTCGAGGTCGGGTACGCGGGGAAGGCTGTGTTGTTCGCCGCTGCAGTGATGGGTAACACCAGCTCCTTGCAGACGGGCTTCGAAGCAGTGCAGGATATGTTCGTCGGAGCTGCGAAGCTTGTTGCAATCAGAGCTGCAAGGACTCCGGCGTAGGTTGGTCTCATGGCGATGATACGACTGGTGAGTGATCTTGGTGAGGGAAGTAGTTGCAAGTAAGTGTGGTACTGAAGTAATGGTTGCTGGATAGAGCGATTCGAAGATGGCGAGAACCAAGCAACCGGGTCTTCTTATATTCTCAATTTGCAGAACTTCGTCTAATCTTAGAGAATTCATGTCAGTCTAATTTAATTGGCAAGCTTCGGGGTCTGATGGAGCTCTATGCACCAGCAACTCGGTTTCTCACGCTAACGTTCATTGGCCAGAGCAAAACCTTTGAGTAGCTTAGCGGCACGCACAAAGCCACTCCTAGTTTCTGGACCCACAACGGCTAAGACCAATGTAAGAACGTTCTTGAGTTTACTGCTTACTCTTGTGAACTCTAACCGAATGTGGCATATGACCGAGCACTTCACCATTGGGCGCCTACGTTGCTGACACACGCTTTTCGTAGTCCCGATGAGGATATTGTTGAAATGGAACGATTTCCTAGATGAGGCTATGAGAGTCGCATCCATTGATTGCTCGCGCAGATTTCTATTTGCTACAGGATTACCCAAGAATGGCATAGTGACGCATATTTCGCTACATCAAGCAGTGTGTACACATAAACTGTCATGCGAGCGGTAATAATCTTCTGCATGGGCTCTATTGAACTTGTGTTGTTATTTCACCATGATAGCACAGCTATAATTCTGGGAAGCTATAGAAGGCGCTGACACCCATGCTCGGTTCCCAGATATACTCCTCTAAGACTGCTCGCAATTCTCCCTCACTGTGAATCGCAAGGTCAGATATGCACTCTCTCACGCTGCACCTCGGATAGTCTGCGTCTAGCATAGTAATTCCAACCACGCATGCAGTCCAGAGGTGCAGCTTTATATGAGTCGTTGGGACACCAGATGGGTCTACGAGGCGGTCATAGTCCACAAGTCCGATGCTATGCCGCACGGCTCGGCGCAGGCTTACTAAGACGGACGCACGAGGTGTCAAGTTCCTGAATAGTTGATTAAGACATAGCAGTGCTGCGTTTCGTGCTGCCTCGTGAACGTACAAAACAGAGTCCTGTGACGTGTTGAGCCTAGCTAACGGAGCTTTAATTAAAAGAAGTTGATGCTCGACCGCACAGGTCAGCTGTATGAACGTATTCATGTGTGACGTTGACTCTGCTAGAGCATTGTAAGAGATCCTGTACAAGCTTGCAAGTCGTGATATCAGATTGATCAGTTCTCGTATTCTTGCGCATGTCGCTTGTGGGTCCATTCTGGGGGGCCAAGGTCCTGCAAGGAGCTCGAGTTTCAATGGCTCGCTGAGGAGCGTGGGCAGCTGCGACTCCAGCAGAGGGCAACCCATGATGGGTTCGGTTCCAGATATCGTGGCAGATATCAAAAGTCCACTGCAAATCAGTCAGATACTATCAACAGCTATGATATTTGGCGCCGCTCACATGGACAAAAAGGTTGACAATGTGCCTTGACAGCCAAGCTTCTCCAAACCGCCTCTGTCTCTGATCAAACGCTTCAACGCTGTTTGATGCACGGCGTCTTGTGCAACATCGCCTGTGATGTTCTAGATTTTGTGAGTGATTACGTCTCGGGCCCGAAAGGCAGCATGGCTCCGCCACTTACACCACATGCGCCAAGTAATCCAACCCCCAAAATTAATGCATCGCTGGCCGCGGGGCGGACAGCGCTCAACTCTTCGCATACCAATTGCATTAAATGTCCTCGAAGTTGCAAGGTCCTCAAACTCCAGCGGTTTCCGTGCATCGTGTCGATATGCACGGCGGAATGAAACAATATGGCTTCAACGAACAGCGGACATGTAATAATGTAACCAGCCAAGATTGTACCAAGGGGATGTGGTGCGGAGTGTCGACGAAAGGCCTGGATTTTGGGTACGATATTGTGGATAACTACGTGCAGTTCGTGTTAGCCAGGTCGTATGGCTCTCGGCTGACGGCATCAGGACCACTGTACTACTTACAATGGGCGAAGAGCATGGGCCCCTCGCGGCGACTTTCCAATAACGTCGTCGAGAAAGGGTCAGAGGCGAGCCCAGAGCCGATCTCAATCGTTAGTGTATTCACTGTATTGCTGGTTCTCCGGTCTGCATCGTGTCCATGAGGGTTCGATAGTGCTAAATAATTTGTAGCCGAGCCCTCATCGGTGCTCGGTTGGAGGCGCCGTGGAGATCTGGTGTTATGGTTGTGGCGCTGCAGTCTTTGGCCCTGACGGTAAGCTCGCATCGCTGCTTCTCGGATAATCTTCCGATCATCTTGTAGCACCTTACCACTGTCCTGGTCCGACGAAATAAATCTCCAACTCGAAGACATGTTCAAGTCACTTTGAGTATAGAGCGGGCGAGTTTCAGGTTACCATCCAGCGAGCTCACGAAGACGTTTCTGTCCATAAGTTGCATTTACATAGACCCTCTGAGCTATCTGCCCGGTTTCGGACCCTTCGGAAGCGTAGGCAGTAAGATGGGGCGCGACGCAATGACATAATCACCAATCTGGGAAAACCCTCATTATCTAACTATTACTTACAAACGTGGCTTACACAGTAGCTGTCGATCATGGGCTTGAGCACATTTTAGTGTTTCCCGAACTGGCCCAATGCGCTAAGCCTTTATGAGATAACGCTCTGACGAATTGGAAGAGTTGTTGAAATTTGTCCCTAACCTGCAAATGGAACTAGCTCACCTTCATAGGCTGCATGTGGTCTTGACACGACAGAACGGTGCCAGCTGTAAGACGCCCTAGCTGAACATTAGCGTGCAGCACGGCGCACCACTCTGCAGGTTGGCTGACATGTAGATCATTCATGTAGAGCGGACTACAACTACGAAACTTCAATACCTCCACGGTGGCGAGTGATCTCTGCGCACGTTTCGGGTATGTCCTAGGTTACTCGTCACTTAGAAAAAGAGCCATATGGGAACGTTCCCACGTAGCTGCCTAAACTTAGTGCGTCCGATCGTGCCGAGTGAATTCCGTCTTAACATGGACGGATACTTCAATGCGAACAAACTGAATTCACTTAAAACCTCACGACTTCGATGCTAAACGTAACATCAAGCGTGCCTCAAAACAACAAGCATTTTATTTGTGGATCCTGGTACACTGTTGTTCACCATATACGAAACTTCGCTACGATAACGCTTTACACAATGCATTTCATGACCTTTTCCACACTCCTGTCTGCAGTTCAACTTGTCACTGCTTTGGCAACTGTACCTCCAAGCGAAGACCCGTTCTACATGGTACCATTGGATATAGAAGCATCTCCACCTGGTGCTGTTCTTCGCATTCGCACAGATCCAAGCAATGTGACTTCAGTACTCAATTGCTCCGCGGCTTACAACATTCTCTACCGAACCACAGACGCTGGCCTTCGGGCGTCCTGGGCTGTTACGACACTACTGATTCCTCACCACGAAGTCCTTGCTACGACTAATGGAACCCATGTTGCTCGGCTGCTATCATACCAGATTCCCTACAACACGGCAGATCCTGACGCAAGCCCCAGCCATTTGCTCTCCACGCTTTACGCCACCGCAGCAAGTCCTGCCCCTGCAGACTATATCGCCCATGCCCTGGCACGAGGATGGTACGTCAGTGTGCCAGATTTCGAAGGTCCTAATGCTGCATTCTTCGCCGGCCCTCAGTCAGGTTTCGCAGTTCTCGATTCGATCCGTGCCGTCCTAAGCCAAAGTAAGCTGGCCTGCTGGACCGATGCCCGATACACAATGTGGGGATACTCTGGTGGCTCTTTTGCCAGCTTCTGGGCTGCAGAATTGCAAGCTTCTTACGCCCCTGACGTCAAGTTCGTCGGCATGGCCATTGGAGGCATGCCCTCGAATGTGACGCACGCTCTACAACAGTTGAGTGGCACTGCTGCGGCAGGTTTCGTCCCTTCCATTCTTCTCGGTGTCACAGCTCCTTTTCCTGAAGCGCGACAGTATATCGTGAAGAGTCTCAAGACCGAAGGGCCATTCAATGCGACAAGCTTTTTGGCTTGTCTCCGTTACAATTTCCTAGAGTACTCGACTGCCTACGCTGGCCAGGATATGTACAAATACTTCGCCAACGGCAGAGATGTCCTCAACGCACCAATTATTGCACATCTGCTTGGAAACAACGTACTCCCCACATATCATGGAATCCCGCAGATGCCAATCTACGCTTACAAGGCAGTTCAGGATGAACTTCTTCCCGTGCAGTATACCGATGCGCATATGCAAAGGTATTGCGAGGCGTCTGTTGACGTACTGTACCAGAGAAATTCAATAGGCAACCATGAGGAGGAACTGGCGAACGGTGCACCCGAGGCTGTCAAATGGATAACGAGATGGCTTAATGGGGACACCACCGAGGTGATCAAGGGCTGTACTGTGCAGGATGTCGCTGTCAATATCACTCAGGCTTTGGCATACAGGTGATTCTCGAAGAGCTTGCGTAATGTTGTGTCAATTTGCGGTGGCCGTTGCTCTCCCGGTTAAAGGCATCTCGGGTTAGCAAGCCTTACCTCTTTCAATCACTGAGTATCCACCCAGGCTTTAACAAGCTTCTCCTTATATAGATCAAGCCATGTCTGATTGACGTAGGCGACTTCTGCTATGTGTGAATCGATATACTGCTGTTCGAATGTGGAGACACGAGCCTTAAAGATCTCTTCTAATGGAGACCTTACAATTTCATGCCAGTGGTGATAGAAGGCTTTCCAACTTTCCAGCTTCTCTAAACTCTCCGTTCAAGCAGGGAACCTCCGAGACCCCCATTGCGGCGCTTAATAGCTAGATATAGTATTGTGTTAGTAGTAGTTGCGCTAACGTAGCTGGTTATATAGAACTTTTGGGACTTACTAACGTTACTAGTAGCCGAAATCGCAGCTGCTAAGACTCTAATGAGAATTATAAGACACGCGAACATCAAGCCGATATTGACGATCGCTGAGTCATGGATGTCAACGGGGCGGCCCGCATTTAACCTTAATTGTGGTTAGATGGATCTGATCTTGTGGGAACATGAACTCCTGCCAACATCAGATCTAAGAATGAGCATGGCGGTCACATCATCTCACTCCCCCACTCGGAATTTGCGGGGTGGTCCAAGCCGTGCGGCAGGACAAGGATTGCAAGGCCACCGCAGACGGGCTCGAGTGAGGAAAGGTAAAGAAGAGTTTTCGGCTATTAAGAATTGCGCTGAACTGCTCAACAGATCGCGTCTTGAAGTGGGAGTTAACACGGGACCATGTGATCCGATAGCGGTTAGCCGTATGCCAGATATGGTAGTTGGGATGGGTACCCCGGGGTGTCTGGAGCGGGCCTGTGCTATCTTTTACCCCGCACGAACGCCGGAGATACCTTACGCGATTCGGCAGCACGCATTTGCCATCGGATGCGATTCCCGTCTTCAACTACTTACGCGCTTAAGACCTACAACTTCTTTTGAAATCCCCTGAATTGCTGCAACGACTTTTGGCACCGCTTTCCCCTTCAGCGATAGCGATGGACTTGGAAAGAGCCCCGGACTCGACACCACGTCTCTTCCGCCGGGCCCGCGCGTACGTCCCACACCACATGAGATCCAGTGAAAGCCTGTTTTATCCGCTAAGCTCCGGGCGCGGGTGTTCTGCAGATGCAAAGATTGCCGGAGTGCGAAAGTACGCTGTTCGGGCGGTCAACCGTGCCAACGATGTGCACGGCGGGGCGCCTCATGTATATACGCTACCGAGAAGGACTATGTCTCTGTTCCCGAGCGCTATCTACGCGACCTGCAGCAACGACTGTTCGAGAAAGAACACAGCGTGTCGGCCGAACAATTGTCTGAGCCCGAGCAGGCTCCTGTTACATCACCTCAAAGACAGGTTGAGATTACACGGTCCTCGTATGTGCAGGCGCACAATTCTTCCCCACCTTCTCACATTAGGTACTGACGACAGTACGAGGCCGTTGCCTCAACCAACGACGAGAACATGCCGGTCAACTCTGCTGTCATCTGCGCAAGTCAGCGGGGCGCACGAACAGCCTCAGTTGGGTATGTTCTACCCATAAGCTCGTGCAAGCCTTCGACCATATTTTTAGCACAGAACGCATCGATTTCAGCTAATCCGAGCCAACAGAACAGCAGCCGGAACACCCTGTCACTCCACCGATTGCGACCGTTACTTCGTCAATCAGGCCCATGTCTTACTCCCGTCCTGCTGAGGGTGAATCGCGGGATAGAGAGCAATCTCAACGTCCCAGAAATAGCCTCATCGGCAGTGACTTTGCTTTCATCCAAGATTCTCAATCATCTCTTTTCTGTATGTCCAGATCATCTATCAAATCTCTGTTCAATGCCTCTTGACCCAGGAAATCTTGGCATGTCTCCATCTTGATCATCGCTAACGATGATGCACTAACTTGGCTTTAATACAGTATTTCTTGGCCCGACTTCAACTTGGACCTTCTGCCGACGGGTGTTCACCATTCTAGAAAACGCTGTCGGCAGTCCAGATACTCCTCTAGCTCCATTGAATCTGGATGGAACGGCATTCAGCTTACAGTGGCAACCTAAGCTTCAAGTGGACGCCGATGACTTGCTACGTTTGCCCCCTATGGACCATGCCCTCTTTCTATACAACACTGTCAAGTTTCGCCTTGGGGAGCTGTTTTGCATTATTGATGAACCCGGCTTCCTTGAAAAGTTCTATCTTTTTCACAGAAACCCGTCAGAGACTGCGCAAGAACACCGTTTGTGGTTTATCGAGTACCTTCTGATACTTGCTCTGGGTAAGGCACTCACATCTGGTTATCGCAGTACCTCGCGCGCAAAGAAGACTCTCAATGGAGCTTATCTTGCTGCGCGAGCTCTGTCACTATTGCCGGATGTGGCGTTCCTCCAAAACAAACGCCCAGCGTTGTTGGCCATTAGAGTTTTGGCTTTATCAGCGCTGTATCTTCACGCTATCGACATGCGTTCATCAGCGTACCAATATGTCAGTGCGGATGTTCCCTTTACCCGCTTTGCAAATTCCGGAAGTCTGACTTTTTGACCTACTGCACTTGCAGATCGGCCAAGCATTTCGCCTAGCGCTACATGATGGCCTTCATCGTCGCATGCCAAAGGATGTTGGCCCCAAACTGATAGCTGAATTTAGCAATACCTGGTGGGGCATTTACGTGCTCGATCAAGAGATCTCCGCAGGGCTTGGATGCCCATCAACGTTGTCACATGACTACATTACCACCTCAACTCCAGATTTACTGTCCTCTGATCATTCAGAGAAAGCACTCAGTCTGCGGGTGCGTCTATCGCGACTCGTCTTGACTATAACCAGCTGTACGAAAATACCAATCTCCTCGTCATTCTTCTGCATCTGATATTGATATGAGTCTAGGTAGCTACAGCTTTGATCAAGAGTCCGTCTCAGATTTTGTGCGAGATACAACATCAAATTTGCATAGCCTTGCAGAGCTCTCTCGAGACATTGATCGAATCATCTCCTTCTACAGGGTTAACGGTGGCGAACCGCCACAAATGTTCATCAACATAAATCTATCATATCACCATGTTAGTTGCAAGACAAGAAGAACACCGTTTACGAAACATTACTGATTGAGCAAATTCTGAATCACGCAGTGCATAGTTTTAGCGACCCGGCCGCTTGTGATATGGCTACTTACGCGAAAATTCTGCCCGGGAGTTGAGCCCGAGTGGTTGACGGGACCTGGTGCTACTCTTATCAAGAAGTCCGGACGATCAGCAGCAGCAATACTTTCGGCACTAGACGATCTGGCTCAAATTGAAATGATAGGTAATCTTGGCTCCCATTCGTTGTTAGTTGACTTATACTGTCGACCTTAAGTTTATTAATAATTTATTGTAGAGGCATTTTTACCCTTTCATCTCGAATGCGCGTTCTCTGCCGCCACATTGCTCTCTATACTTTCAGCATTCTTGCCATCACACATTCCACAGTCGGGATGGCGTCAGTCGGTGGTTGTGGTTTTCGAAGCTCTACTATGCAAGGGAAGCGTAGCAGCTGGGCTTCGTCAGGCCGAACTGGAGCATCTTGACACTCTATTGGCCCCTCATCGGACTGAGGAGTCGGCCAGTGAGCGCTCCTATCTGCCAATAGAACCCTCAAGGTTGGATCCATCAACACTAGGCAGATCCTGCGACGGACGAGCGAGCGATGGCCAGGGCCAGAAAGACTGGGCGCCGGTGAATAGCTATCCAGACGCTACGGGTCTGGGTACTGGTCTGTGGGATTTTGCTGATTTCTGCGTTGGGTCGGAAGACATACTTACACTGGCTCGCGAATTCGAGCTCAATGACCCTATCCCGTGGCTACTTCCTGCTGATACAGTTCGATACATGTAAATATTATCTGATTTTCACAGCCGCTGGCCCTTCAGTCTGATTTGTGCACACAAGATAGCCATGGAGATCACTATTCGTGCTTTGACTACATCGAAAATCGACGAGCCGTTCACTGAAAAGAAGACGCCATCCAGTGTTATCATAGACACATCTGGATAACCCGGCTTGTGCAAAGACGCTAAACAAGACACCATGCGACCTTTCACGGAACGTTAAGCCTCGACTGCTTCTAGGCCAGATCAACGGAATACCGCGGCATGCCTTTAGTTCAACTTTGGTATATTTCGAGCTTATGGCTTAAACTCCGCCAAATTGTGTTTTGCTCAATCCTCATTCATCAACTCTACATCATCTCTACAAACCCATATTTACAGGCAAGCATCAAGAAGGGACCAACACCGTTTTCCATTCTATTACTCTAAGAAAAGAGTAATATTCATGTCTATTCGGAAAAATACGATGTAAGCCTACAACTTGGCCAAGGTTCTGCTTGGGTTGGCTTCTTGCATTGCGCCCTGGTCCTTGAGCATGACAAGACCATCCCACCCGCTCTCCTTGGCTTTTGCGCATTGTCTTCGGTATTCTAAGGCGCTTCCAGCATAGCGGACCACGCCGCGCTTGACTCTGCCGACGTTTTTGTTGATACCGGTCATCCAGCTATCCACCTCGTTGAGAAGAGCACCCTCGCTACCCCTGACGACGTGGTCGTTCCAGTAGTCAGCGGCCTCTTCGGTTGCTTCGACATAAGTAATATCCTTCTCGTAACACGTCTCGAGCATACTGGTAACGACTTTGACAGCGTGCTCAATATTGGGCGTGGCGTTGCCAAAAGGCTGGTGAGGTCCAAGGACCATGAACATGTTGGGGAACTTGGGTACCGTAATGCCGAGGTATGTTTGGGGCATGAAGTCAAGCCAGGCAGCGCGGTCGGCGTCGGCTTCGCCGCTCTGGGCCATGAGCGGGACGTTGTCCTTACCGCGGAAGTCGACGTTGACGAAAGCGCCAGTGATGGCGTTAAAGCCGGTGGCGTAGATTAGCACGTCTAGCTGATAGCTGGTGCCGTCTTCCAGGGTAATGCCAGTAGGGGTGATTTTCGCAATACCATTGACGCTGATATCGGCAAGGTGGATGTTGGGCTGGTTATAGACCTCGTAGTAGCCGCTCTCAAGAGGCACACGGGCAAGACCGAAGCCATGATCCTTAGGGACGAGCTTCTCAGCGATCTCTGGGTCGTTGACCCGGGCCCGGATCTTATCGGCCACAAAGGCCGAGTATAAATTATTGGCCTCACGGTTCGTGTAAGTATCAGAGAAGACACTCAGCCACTTGCCCATACCAGGCTTGTTATAAAGGCTCTCCCAAAGCTTAAGGCGCTCTTCGGGGGTGGCCTCGTTGGATTTGCGCTTGTCAGGCGAGTGAATGAAGCCGGTTGGGGATTCGCTGCGTAACCTAAACGTCTCTGCGTAATTCTTTCGTTCCTCGTTCATATCCTCCTTAGAGATAGTATTGTTACGCAGAGGCGCAGCCCACATGGCCTGCTTCTGGAAGACGGTTAGCGACTTGAGCTCAGGAATCTTGGCCAGGGCGGTGATGGTTTGGATGCCGGTTGCACCAGTGCCGATGATTCCCACGCGCTTGCCGGCGACCACGTCACGGTGGCTCATGTCAGTTGGCCAACGCGACGTGTGAAAGGCTTGGCCCTCGAAGTCCTGGATGCCGGGAATGGCAGGTAGGGTGGGGTTTGAGAGGAAACCGAGGCACGAAATGAAAAATCTGGCGGAGTACGAGCGGCCAGTCTCATCTGCAAAGATCCACCGACGGTGCTCGTCATCAGACCAGCGGGCCGAGACGATGCGGGTATTGAGCTGGATGTCGGGGCGCAGGTTAAGGCGGTCGGCGACGAAGTTGATGTAAGCGAGAGTGTCCGGCTGCGCCGAGAAGCGCTCTTTCCAGTGCCATTCGTCGAGTAACTTCTGGTCAAAGGAGAACGTATATGAGAGGGACTCGGAATCGAAGCGGGCGCCTGGGTACCGATTCCAGTACCAGGTGCCGCCTACCGACGGCGCCGAATCCAGCACGCGGACGCGCCAATTGGGGAACCTGGTCCTGATGCTATGGAGGGTGCAGATTCCAGACATCCCTGCGCCTACTATGAGGACATCGAATGTCTCGTCTGTTGTGTCGGAAGACATCCTTTATCGTTTGTGTATGTCTTTGAGTGAGGGAGAAGTAAGAAGATTAAACGGATGGTTTTGACTGCAGCGGGCGGCGATGTAGATTCAAATCACGAACGGAAGAATATGCCATGGCGGACGTTACTGCCTTAAAAACCAACACGAATGTATTCGACTACTTCTTCCCAGCTTGGTGATTGTCTTAGGGGCCGAAGGCCGGGAGGCGGCCGAGAGCCCGACCAAAGGCGGCTGGGATATCTTTGTGTGGATACTGAGGGGTGTTTCCCCGTCCCCCCGCTTATCAAGACCCCTGTGATTACCTTAACGGGTTGGGTGGGTGTCGGTGTCGGTGTCGGGGCCGAGACCGAAGCTAGTTCTGCGGCTACGAATTGCTGCTAGAGTTCGCGGACCGAAGCCCAAGGCCAGCGATTTTACAGTCTTTCCTCGCAAAGAAGGGGTGTTTGTCTATTGCCTACGGCTTTCTTTTCTTCTATTTTATTTCTTAAAAGCTTCAGCAAGCCCAAGAAGTCCGCATCAATGAGCACCGCCCGTTTCATCCTTGAAGTCACCACCCGCCCCTGATCTTATCATGGCTTCATTCGACAAGAAAGTGGTGCGTATCTTGCTACCGCTTTTCCGATACCCGAGCTAATCATCCTTTCCCCACCGAAATAGATTGCCATTACAGGCGCAGCCAGTGGTATGGGCCTCGCCACAGCCCGGCTGCTTGCATCCCGCGGTGCCTCACTCTCCCTGGCCGATCTGAGTGAGGTTAAGCTGCAGAAGGTCATCACAACCTTGCCGGGTGGGACTCAAAAACACCTCGCCATAGCTGTGGATGTCCGTAGCCCAGCCTCTGTTCAGACGTGGATCGACAAGACGGTTGAGAAGTTTGGTAAACTTGATGGCGCCGTCAACATGGCTGGTGTGCTCGGCCCTTCTCACACCTCTATTTTGGACACTACCGAGAAGGACCTCGATTTTGTCATGTCTGTCAACGTCAACGGCGTCTTTAACTGTCTCAAGTCGCAGATCAAGGCCCTTGAACAAGGTGGTGCTATCGTAAGTATTCCATCACATTGTGCGTGCTACAGTCTCTCGAACCGGCCTGCTAAAACCTGTTATAGGTTTCTGCGGCTAGTATCTCTGGCCAAGTGGGCCTCCCCAATAGCTCTATCTACTGTGCCAGCAAGGCTGCGGTCATCTCCCTCTCCACTGCCGCCGCCAAGGAGAATGGTCATCTCCGCATCAACTGTGTTGCCCCTGGTAGGTTTGATACGTGACTTTTGGAGCTCGGGGCTAACTTCTGGCGTCCCCTGTTAGGTGTCGTCTATACCCCAATGTCTGCGGATCATGACCCTAAGCGTGTAGAGAATGGCCTGATGGCCAACGCTCAAAGAAAGATGGGCAGCGCCGACGAAGTAGCCACGGTGATTGCGTTTTTGCTGAGCGAGGACGCCAGCTTCGTAACTGGCGCAGTATACAATATTGATGGCGGATGGATTACTTCGGGTAAAACTTCGGGTCAGAGCAAACTGTGATGGCATACGGTTGATGTACATATTCCTCTATCGCCTCGTCATCGCTGAGCGTAACTTGGTCGTTTTTTGAGACTTAAGGCCTGGCCTTGCTGTGTCTTTCCATGTTTTCGACATTTCGAAGAATAATAGACATTTATCGGAAGTCTAAATGGGAAAACATCAACATCGCGATGCTCCTGATAGACTTATTATACAGTATTCTAGATTGCATCAGGACAATTGTCTACGATTTCAGCTCGGCATTGGTCGCTCTGCCATGCGGTTAAACCGCGCACTGGCGCCCGGAAAAGTGAACACTAAGCTGGAAGGACAGGAACGACGCAAGAATCGGCACACGACTCTTGAGGAACATCTCCACTACTCTCAGCATGTTGTGACATTGACTACGTGTAACGATTTGACCCGGAGATATGACGGCGAAGACAAGAACATCTCTGAGCTTCACTTTACAAGGCAATGCAATGTACCGGCGGTTGGCAGTTTGCTGAGAATTTGTGAGAGATAATGTTATGAATTAATCATCCATTAACACGAGGACGTAAGTAGCCTGCACATCAAACTCTTAAAGCTATAAATGGAATGAGAAAGAAGTCTCTACAGCTTAGCTTCTACATTAGGTAGGATATCAATGAACTCCCTGCTCTTGCCCAACCTCCAGCTAACCTCCTCACCCCAGTTGCCGCTCTTCTGCTCCCCAGCCTTCCACCTCCATTGCTCGATGGTCTGCTTCCCGCTCTCGTTATCTATCAGATCCTTGACGAAACTGCCGAAAATGGGGAAGAACTTAAAACCATGGCCAGAGTCACCACTGAGCATGACCAAAGACGAGGAAGTGTTAGGAACGTAGTCGATGATGAAGTTGGAGTCGGCGGTGTCGGCAAACCAGCACAAGGAGTTCTTGACGAAGGGACGATCCGCAAACCTGGGGAAGGTTTGCCTCAGTAACTCGCGAAGCTGCAATTCGTCGCCCTTGGGAAGGAATTGGCTGTCCTTGAACGCAGGTGGGATAGAGATACCCGTCCTAGAGTCGGTGTTAACGTAGCCACCACCCATAGGGCACAGCTTCAGTAGGTTGGTCTTCGGGTCAGGCTCGAAAAAGAAACCCAGATCACGGGCATATGTAACAGGTATGCCGCGGAGCTCGGCGGTCTCGTCATCCGTTAGTTCGATGTGGGCAACGGACCATGACTTGGCTACGAGATCACTGCCGATGTCCGGAACGAGCTTGCCGGCAGCCGCGCCGGCAGCGATAATCACTAGCTTCGCAGGGTAGAAGAGACCACCCGGGGTCCTCACACCGATGGCCTTGCGTTGAGAGCCGGAGCCCTGGTAGACGACCTCAGATGCAGTACCAGCGCTTCCGAGGATGAACTTGACGCCCTGGACCTTGGCAGCGTTGTAGACGGTCCGCAGAGCAGCGCCAGAGTTGGCGTAGCCGCTCCATCCGTTGAAGTACCCGTGCCAACCGGGAAATGGCGAATTTTGATATTGCCAGCATACAGCTTCGAGGTCCTTCTTGGAGTCGATCGACTTAACATAGTGCCTCATTCGCTCAGATCGCTCAGCGGAGGCGCGGAAGCGGTTCATGGTGTTGACGGCCTCCTTGGACGCTACGGGTGTGCAGGCGTTTATAAAGCCGACCTGGTGAAAATGAGGCGCGAATAGAGGCGTCTTCCAGGCGTCGATAGCTTTCTGGAGGTCAATTGTCAGCTTCAATATTCACAGATGTTAAAGAGCGCCAGGGTAAATCCTACCAGTGTCAATTCCCTATGGAAATCATCCTCATACTCAGCACGCACAATCTTGTTCAAATCGTTAGCCGCCGAGTACGCTGAGGGGACATCATCATCCTTGTCGATGACGGTGATGTCCTTGAAGCCAGCCCTCAACAGGTGCACAGTTGTAGACAGCCCAAAGGCGCCAGCACCAACAATCAAGATGGGATCGTTTCTTGAAGTCGAGGACATCGTGGCGTGTGTGTGTGTATGTGTGTGTGGTAAAGCAAAACAATCGCAACCAGATCGAAGAGCAGACTTGGAACTTAGAAACCTTTTAGACAAACCGAAAGACACGTCGTTAGCAAAGTCAAACGTAGTTCGACGAAACGATTAGTGTGAGGCGACACACAGGCCAATATCTCGGTCTGAAGTCCGATCTCCTAAAACAGCGCTTAACTCCGTAAAGATGGGTCCACATGCTGGCTTGGCAGTTGCTAGAGAGGCTGGGGTAGATAGAGATCCGGAAGAGGTTCAGTTTGGCGCAACGGCGACGACATCGGTGGCCGGCGGAGAGATCGATGCCGCTCTAGTTGGGATGGAGGTGGCCTCGAAAGGCCTTCCTAGTTTGGATCGTCATGATGATACTTAGATAGGCCGATGGCTGAAGTGTGGGGAGATAGACCTTCCTTCATCTCCATGTCGCATCAATGCTTCGACACTAAACGGGGGTCCTGTATCGGCCTCGTATGCGACACAGTCAACGCCGGTCTGCATTTCTCGGCGATAATCTGATGGTAGCAATCGTGATACCAAAAGGCCAAACAGCTGCGGCGTCTCTGCCGTGCAAGCAATGAAACTAGCTGCTTTAGGGGGATAGCTCCGCAAGGAACCCATCGCTTGGCCTTCTCGTTCATGTGTCACGTGAAGGAATGACGGATGTACTATTATCGGCGACTTGGCCGACGAAAGAGGCTTGGCAGGGTATTAGCCCACATATCGGCCCCGAGACCGACATGGTCGCCTTGTCCCCATATTCTCGTGCTGCGCTCCTGGCATCCTCTCGATAACACGGGCGGAATGATTGTGGTCGGGACTAACTGCACCTTTTTGCGACCAGCCTATGATAAAGCGTGTGAACATTAATCGAGGGGCTTTCGACAGCGCTGCAACTTACAGAGGCTGAAAAAACTGCAAGCCTAGAACGCGCAGAGATTCCGCCGCCGTATTCTTCTGCGTGCGATCTCAATAGGATCATCCAAGACAAGTACGCGTATGGCAGGTCAGTCTTCACCGGACTTCGCAATTCGAGTCAAGCTGATAGACAACACAGGAAACCCATTGAGAAATCTGGATCTGGACTGGGAGACAATGGAAGACCCTAGCAGCATTGATCGACGTAATGAAAGCTAGTTGCTCGTCGATGAGATCTATTACTAGCGCCTAGGGTCTGAGAATGCCCGCCAAGTTGGCAGCGGAGTCAAGTCTACCAAATCTTCCCGCAGTCGATTCTTTCCAAGTATCCTCAAACGCGCTCTGTCGGACGTCGACAGGCACGGCAGTGTGCTTTTCACTACCTGATCTCAGGGGCTTTTCGCAAAGTTGCGCCATTGAAGTCGCCAAGGACAGAGAGGCGCCGCGCAATGAGAGCAATTCCGAGATTGCCAGGGCCATGTCGCTGGCCACGCTAGTACTAACAATCAACTTTTGGGTGTTCACAGCAGATTCATCGATTAGCAAATGAGGCGCACACAATGCTTGACGTGTGCCTTAGTGACAAAAACTTGTGGTAGTTGGAGATGGCCATCGGATTACGGACCGTCGGCCGATATCCATCCCTGTAACTGATATGGACAACCAATCAAAGTTCATATCACTCATCTCCGGACGGCTACCTCGAATTCTCTCTCCGCATGTAGGAACCTCGCTACTTGCCATATAGTCCGGACCTGGTGTCTTCACATCTGTCTCTCGCATGACTCCATCTTTAAACCCACTGTCAACCTCGTCACACCTCGATTTTGCAGCACAAATAATTCAGCGATGCATAACGACTCAGGAAAGGGCCATGATTTGAAGCGGACCGAGTCTTGTCAGACTGGAGGAATGCTCAGGGTCGACAACTCAGTGGCCCAAAGCACCGTTATTCAGGCCGAGCAGCTTCAACGCCGACTAAATAACAGACAAATTCAACTCATTGCGATTGGTGAGAATGAATTGGTATTTGGATCAGGCTGTGACGCGTACTAATTCTCTGGATTCAGGTGGTTCCATTGGTACGGGGCTGTTCATCAGTATCGGTAGTGGTCTGCACTCAGCAGGTCCCGCGGGTCTTCTCTTGGCGTTCATCTTCTACTGCTTCTTTGTTGGTCTGGTGAACAATGGCATGGCCGAGATGATGACCCAGTATCCCGTTGCTGGGGGTTTTATTCGCATCGCTGGTCACTTTGTGGACGAAGCCTTTGGCTTCGCCGCGGGATGGAACTTCTTCATTTACGAAGCCCTTGTCATCCCTTTTGAGATCAGTGCCTTGGCCGTTGTAGTGCAATATTGGAGCCATGACATTCCAATTTGGACACTATGCCTAGCATGTGTCATTCTTTACACACTCATCAACGGCTTGGTCGTGAGCGCGTATGGAGAAACCGAGTTCTGGCTGTCTAGTGGCAAGGTCATCCTTGTCTTGGCTCTGTTCTTGTTCACGTTCATCACTATGGTCGGGGGAAACCCTCAGGGCGATGCCTACGGTTTCCGCAATTGGAATCATCCTGAAGCTTTCGCTGTAAGCTGCGGCACTTTCTTTACGATGGATGACTGCGTTGAAAGAGCATTAGCTGACTA
This sequence comes from Colletotrichum melonis, assembly GCA_030868995.1. NCBI lineage: Eukaryota > Fungi > Ascomycota > Sordariomycetes > Glomerellales > Glomerellaceae > Colletotrichum > Colletotrichum melonis. The sequence continues at coordinate 2,286 of MLGG01000038.1, read as the reverse complement.
TGTCGTTCAGGAAGTACGAACCACCGGATCTCTTGGTCGTTTTGAGGGGTTTCTCGCTGCCCTCTGGGTTGCTTCATTTTGTATTGTCGGCCCAGAGTATATCTCCCTTGTCAGCGCCGAGGCGAAGCATCCCCGAAAGTACATCAAAGCCGCGTACAAGACGATCTACATCCGATTTTTCTTCTTATTCTTGGGAAGCGCCATTGCAGTCGGAATCGTACTTCCATCTGATGACAAGACACTCACTGAGATCCTGATCGGCGGCGGATCAGGCGGCGGTACAGCAGCAGCGTCGCCATACGTGATCGCTATGCGTAACATGGGGGTAAGCATCTTCACGTTGTAGAATAGGACCTTCATGTGCATGTTCCGACTGTAGCTCACAACGTTCTTGTAGATCACCGTCTTCCCACATGTCGTCAACGCTCTGCTTGTTACATCAATCTTCTCCGCTGGCAACACATACGTTTATTGCGCCTCGCGAAGTCTGTACAGCCTGGCACTTGAAGGCCGAGCACCTGCGTTCCTTAAAATCTGTACGAAGCAGGGTGTGCCGGTCTACGCTCTTGCCTTGACCATGGCATTCGCATGCCTTTCATTCCTTCAGCAAAGCAAGCAAGCAGCTCGAGTGCTCAGCATTTTAGTTAATTTGGTAAGCTAGCAATTTAAGTCTCATGCTCCGAAAGCCTAAGGAGAGTGGCTAACACTAATGCCTTAGGTTACTGGTGGGGCTTTGGTTAACTATCTGGTCATGTCGATTACCTATGTGTTTTACCACCAAGCCACAAAGGTGCAAGGTATAGACCGTAAGAATCTGCCTTATTATGGATGGGGACAACCTTACTGTAAGTTCTGGAACCCGTGCTAGGATGGTCATGGAAGTGCATTAATCACAATATCTGGCAGGTGGGTACGCTGCTAGTGTGTTTTTCAGTGTTGTCATTGGCACGTTTGGGTACACCTCGTTCAGCCCTTTTGACGTCGGGGCGTTCTTCGGTTGCTATGCAATGACCATTCTTTCTATCCTCTTCTACATCTTCTGGAAAGTTTTCAAGAGAACCTCTATCTATGATCCGAAGGCTGTCGATTTGGTATGGGAGACTCCGCAAGTGGATGCTTATGAAGCTGAAATGATGGAAGAATCCCAGACTTTCTGGGGCGAGATGGGGCGCATGATCTTGTTCCGGAAATCCAGAGGAATTAAGAAGTAGTGAAGCAATGCGACTTGACTGAACTCTTGTTTTATTATGCTGCACATATAACGCCGAAGTTTGCGCCTATGTTTAACGTACTTGATAAGCAAATGAGACAGATAAGCAAGTGAGACACTCCTTATCGCACCTAAGAGGATACTTTTATACAGCTGGGCATAGATAGCCCTTTCCTGGGAAAGAGTGAGGAGCTGGCGCAAAAATTAGGTAATCGGGATCTCCCAGTAGGCCGGTTCGGCTCAAGCCGCGTAATGAGTTTTGGGACACCCTATTGTTGAATATGACAAAGAACTTGATCGAGGCGTTTGTCTGAACTAGATGCGCAAATGCGGGCTAGAGCGTATTCCACCTAAGCCACTACCCCAAGCCAACCGCGTGCGACGGTGCAGTTGTGGCTGCAACCGGCTGATCAGCTTTTCGATTTCCGTGAATCCCACCTTGCCACACCAGGCCGATTGCCTGTTGAAGCGACAATGGTACGCCAACCCCCAGGATCGGCCTCTGACGACGCCGTTACCCAGCATCAACGTCAGCTGGACGAATTTCCATTGCGAGCCAAAGCTAAAGTGCACGATTTGGGGCGGAAAAGGACCTATCAAATGGACATCGGATCAAGATAGATGGGATGAGAACCAGCGGGGTCTGGCAATGCACCGTAGGTTGTGCATGCCGCACAGGGGTAAAATGAGCAATCCTCTGCTCCATGTCTCATATTAGTATTTTTTATAAAAAGAAATAGATCTTATTTAAAATATACTTAACAAAACCGGTTATTTAATTAAAACTAATTCAAATTATAAAATTCATATATACTAAGTATCATAGCCTTTTAATGTGTTAGTAATAAATAAAATATTAATTAGTATAAATACTAAGTATTATATTTTCTTAATTTATCATAACGAGTAAAATATTATTTAGAATAGCATAAGTTTAAGGTTTTATAAAGGGAATTGATAGAGAGGCATGCAGAATTGATACAGAGGCATGCACCTTACAGCGGCATGCGCATCCGCTGCTGTGATTGGCTGAAATTTTAATTGTTAGTGCACTTAGATTCTGCCACTTTTTCTCA
>MLGG01000037.1:0-21185 GCA_030868995.1 Colletotrichum melonis | reverse complement strand
CTTTTATTACTACTATTAGTATTTTAATAAATAGTATAGTATCGTATCCGGATCGTCCTATATTCTTAGGTTACTTTGGGTACTATCCTGTTTGTTCTTTACTATCTTAGTAAGTAAGATAATTATCGTTATAATAAGCCGTCTATAAGAGTTATTTATAGGGGGCTTCCTTATTTATAATATTAGCTCGTTTTTTTAGAATAGGTTAGTATTAGATATACTTAGGTTATTAATAGTCTCTAGCTATACATCCTAGCTTATTATAGTTATAGTATTTAAAGTCCTTTTTTCGCTACGGTTCTTTATGTTTAGTAATATTAAAGTCTATAGGTCCTCCGTACTATTTATAAAACGTGCTTTATCGTTATTAGTTTTTTAGGTTATTTTAATAGTTACCTAGTAGTTTACCGTAGTTCTAGTATCTTCTACCGGAGTTAGCTTAAGGGCGTTATACCTCTCCCTTTTTTTTACGTCGTTCGTATAATCGAATATCGATCTTAATAGTAAGCTTAACGTACCGTAAGAATTCTATTAGTATTTCTATCTTACTAAGTTTATCCTTAACTTTATCTTTTAGTCCTTAGTAAAATAAAAAGATACGGGTTTCTTTAGTAAAATCGAGTCGTACTATAAGTTTTCTAAACTTAGTAGTATAGTACGAAGCGGACTTAATTTATTAAAAGTTAGCTAAGTCTCTCTTAGCTTATCGCTTTTTATTAGGGTCTTAGAACAGGGATTCGAGGGCGCTCTAAAATCCTACTATACTACTAAAAATATTCGCAGTTTCTTTTTTATAATATAATAAATAACCGTTATTACTAAGGAATTCTTCTTAAAAAGGCTCGAACTACTCTAGGGCTCGTTCTCTAAAGAAGGTTACTACGTAAATAACTCGTTTAGTCTTATTATAAAAGTTAGTAACGTAAAACGTTTAGTAAGTTCTAATCTAAATTAAGAATCCCTTAAGACGTCTAATAATTCTATTAAAAGTAATAAGTATATTAAGCTTAAGTTTTTCTTATCTATCCGTAAGGGTCTTAATAATACTAATAGTAGCTCGGAAGGTTTTAACTTCTTATTTTAAGTCGTCTATTTCTCTTTTTTTAATTCCTAAATTAGTTATAGCTTTATTAACTATATTTTAGAGGGCGGCGATATTTTTATTATTCTTAACTAGAGTTGCGGCTATCTAAGTAGAGTTATTATTAAAAAGCTCCGCGAGTTCCTTATTTTACTTACTACTCTTTTTAACAGTACGTCGTATTTTTTTATAGTCTATTTTTTTAAGAACCGCATTACTATTAGAGTTATAAGTAATATTAAGTATCTCGTTATCCTCGACCTTAGCTAGCTTACTAACTAAGTTAATAAGTCGCTTAGAGTTAGATAAAGAGGTGCTTAGGGTCTTAGAAAATATCGTCGTTCGTTTTACTATTTAGTAAGTATCGTAGGGTTAACTTACTAAATAGGAGCAATTAAAATATTATAGCTAGCTAGTTATAGTAAGTATATTAGCAGAAGTTAAGGCTACGAGTACTAAGTAAATAGTGTCGTAGTTATAGATAGCTTCCCTAAAGCTATGTTTATAAGTCGTAAAGGAGGTAAGGCTTCGGTAATTAATTATAGTCTTATTAGAAGGGGTTCTTAGTAAAGATAGCTAAAAGTAATTATAAGATCTAATACTAAGTTAATTACTAAAGAAGCTATAAGAAGTCTATCCTTAAGCCCGGCTTAAGTCTATACTATATATAAGTCTTGTTCCTAAATATATCCTTTATAATGTTCCTATTTACTATTATCTAACTATTTACTAAACGGTCGTCCGTCCTACTTATCTATAATCGTCCGTCCTACTTATTTATAGGTATCCGTTCCTTATCTTATTGTATAATCGTAGTTACGTAACTTATCTATAGTTCTTCTGTCCCGAGAGGAGTCACCCTAAGTTTGTACTCCTATATATATAGTATAGTAGCCGCCGCAGGTCCCGTGGGGCGGGGCCCTAGCCTTACTATGCGTGTTAGGTCGTAACACTTAGGGTGCTCTAAATAAGACTAACTAGTCTTTTTTTAATACTAAATTTATAAACTTAGGGCTTCTAGCTACGAGCAAGCCTTCTAGGGCTTAGCTATTTTTTTATAGTTATTAAGAAGCTATCGGGCGTTTCGGAGGTTATCGTATAGCTCCTATATGTTTTCTTTATATCCGTAGTTTTTCTATTTAATTAGGAATTCCCGTATTTTATTCTTAACTCTATAGTTAATAATTCGTTCGACTTCGTACTTTAGTTAATTTAGTTTAATAATAATATAATCTTCCGTATATAAGCTTTTTAGTATAGGTTTAAATAATAAAATATAAAAAACGGGATAGTATTATATTATATTTAATAATCTTAATTCGTAGTTAATTAGTAAGACTTTTTTAATAATTTTAAAAGGTCCGAGTTTTTTATAATCTAATTTATCGCTTAGTTACTTCGTTTTAATATTATAATAAAAAAGATAAGCACTATCCCCCTTTTTTAAAAATATTCCTCTAATCTTTAATCTATTCGCATTTTTCTTTATATACTATTATATAAATTCGAGGTTTAGTAAGGCTTATTTATAAATCTCTTTAAGTTTACTTACGTTTATTATAGCTTTTACGGCCTATAGTCCTTATTATACTTCTCTATATATAATTAGTTAAAATCCGTAGTTAAAATAAAACGGAGATTTTCTTATACTTTTACTAACTATATTATTATATATAAACTAAGTTATTAATAAGAGTACTACTTAATTATCCTAGTCGTAGTTTATATAATAATAAAAATATATTTCGAAGATCTAGTTAATCCTTTTTATTTATTTATTAGTTTATAAATAAAATAATATCGATAGTTTATAGTCTATATTAAGTTATGAAATTAGAGATTTCTAAAACTTCGAAATAAATAGCTTATTTTTATTAGAAATAATTTCTATTAATAAACCGTAGTTTAAGAGTATAACCTTAGTAAATACGTATACTAGGTCTTTTATAGTACTAAATTCTTTATAAAAAATAAAATAAGCGAACTTAGTAAGTTAGTCGATTATAACTAAGATACTATTATATTATATTTTAATAAATAGTTTTTTAAACTTTAGTAGTTTAATAATAAAGTCCTATATAATTAAATATTATACTTCTATTAGTAATTATAATAGTTATAGCTCGCTATAAGGTTTATATAAGCTATTCTTATTTTTTTTATAAATTATATAGTCCTTAATTATTTTTATAATTTTAATACGTATAGCGGATTTATTATAATACTAACGAATCCGTTTTTACGTTTTAATAACTCTTTAGTAACCGTATATTAATATATTATAAATTTTTATAATAAGTTTAGGGGTTATCTTTCTAATCGGGCTAGTATTAATCTTTTTAATTATTATAAAAAGCTTCGTAATTAGTATAAGGCTACCGTCCTTTTCTTATTTAAAAATAACTTATGTTTTTTTAAGGACCGCGACTTTATAATTAGGTCTTTTATTAAGAGCGTCTACTTTATTATTTTTTAAACCTTTTTAATAAATAATTCGGAAGTTATATTTAAATAAGAACTCGCTCTATTTAACTTATTATTTATTTAGATTCTTATTTATTATAAAGTTTATAAAGTTCTTATAGTCTATATAAATTATAACTTCGTACTTAGTTCTAAATAACTATAGTCTCTATTTTTAAAATATTTTAATAATAACTATTAATTTCTTATTATAGATTTACTAATTTAATTTTACTCTATAAAATACTTTAGAATAGAAGTAATATAAATAAAGCTTTCCCTATTTATCTCGTTATTCTAGGACCGCTTTTATAGTAAAGTTTAAGGCGTCGGTCTCGATTTCGAAAGGTTTTTAGGGGTCTAGAATTATAATAACTAGTTTAGAGACGATTATATTTTTAATTTTAATAAATACTTCTTTATACTTAGAATCCTAAACAAATAAAGTATTTTTTCGTATTAAATTATTAAAAAATCTAACTATATTAATATAGTCCTTAAAGAATTATTAATAAAAATTAATAAATTTTAAGAATCCTTATATATCCTTAACGTTCTATAATATAGGCTAGTCCCTAACTACTTCTATTTTTAATATTTATATATAAATTTATTTTAATATAATAGTATATTTAAAGAAATTTACTTTTTATATATAAAACTTATACTTAAAGGGTTTAGTATATAGCTTAGCGTTTTAAAGTTTTTAAAATACTATATAAATATACTTTTTATATATTTTAAAATTAAGGGAGAAGATAAAAATATTATTAATATAAATAATAATAAAAATATTAACGTATTCCTAAAGTACGTAGTTAACTATTATTTAAAAAGTTACCGGGGTATTAATAAGTCTAAAGGGTATAACGAAGTATTTAAAAAGTTTTTTATAAGTTTAGAATACCGTTTTTTATTTATTTATTTTTTTAATTCGAATCTAATTAAATATTTCTTTAAGATTTATAATAGTAAACTAGTTAGCTCTATAAAATAGATTTTTAAACTTAGTAATAAATAATAAAGAGTAATAATTCTTTTTTATAATTTCGTTAAGTCTCTTATAATTAATAATAAGTCTTTATTTCTTTATTCTTTTTTTTAATATAAAAAATAGGGGTAATTTTACGGGAGAATTCGATAGTTAAATATATCCCTTCTCGAGTTTCTTATTAATATATTTATTAAAGTACTCTTATTCTTTTTAATTTATTAAGTATATTAAATAAAACCTAGGTTATGTTCCTTTTTTAAGTTCGATTTCTATATCCTAGTTACTATATTTTAGTAATCCTATTTCCTTGGGTTTTATAAATAGTTTTATATATATTTAGTACTCTTTAAATATAATTTAGAATTATTACGATCCCTAATTATTAATACTAATTATAAACTTCCTAAGGCCTTTTACTATTTTAATAAAAGCTATATATTATATTTATTCTCGCTCTTTAGGAGTTCTTAGAAATCCGTTTAAACCCTCTTTTTTAAGTCGTTTAGTAACTAAATTCTTTTATAAAACCTAGCTAGTAGTTTAATCTATCTATAGGTTATACTTTCGTAACTATAAAATTCCTAGGATAACGTCGATATTTCTAATCTCCGTAATATCGTATTATAATTATTCTTATTAATTATTAATATATATTAAGAAGTATACGGTCTCTTAATTAATATATTTATAATTATAGTTAACTCGTTCTCTTTTTATTATTTATAATTAGTATAGGTTATCTTTTTATATTTATAATAAATTAAGTTTATTTATTATTCTTAGTAAGATATAAGTTTTTTATACGCTACTATTAATAATAATATTTAATCCTTATCTATAGATATCGAAATTAATTTATAAATATACGTCGTTACGTTATTTAGTTATACGTAAAAACCTTTTTTTTATTTTTATTTTTTATCGTTCTTTTACGATTAGCTTTCTTAGTTTTTTAATATACGCTTTTTTTATCGAGCGCCTTACTCATATTATTTTTATTATTTTTTCTAAGCCTTAGCTTTTTTAATATAATAAATCTAGTATTAATCGTATTTATAATCTTCTTATTCTATATATTCGCTATTAAAGTACTTTATAAAGAAGTTAGGGTCTAGACCGAATATTATTTTATTATTATTATTAAAATATAATAATATTTAGCTAAGTAGTTAGTTTTCTATATAAGTATTTTTAATAGGCTTATTATTACGTTTTTATAAATAAAAGCGACTATTTTACTTAGGTACGAGGTACTAAAAGTACTTATCGTTTAGATATTCTATTTAAAATAATTCTTTATAAAAAGGGTCTTTAAGGTTAAGTAGAGAATAGTTTTTATTTATATAAGAGGTTATTATAACCTTTTTACGTTCCTTAGTTTTATAAAACTAAATAATTTAGTTATTTTTAAACGGGTAAATATATTTATACCGTAGTTCGTCGTTATTTTTTTTAGAGCTAGTATTATTAACGCTAAGTAGTACTTTATAATTAATCTCTATCTAAGTACGTCGTTAAGTAACGTCGCGAGGTTTATTTAAATTATAAAGTAATTTTATTTCGTTAAAATAATAAGAATTAGTTCTTATTTCGATATTATCTTCTTTAATTTAGAAGTTAATTTTTCTTTTATTTATAATTTCGAACTTAAGAGTCGGTCTTTTAAGTACTTCGATCTTATCTTTACGTAAGAGGTTTTTAAGCTATTTTTTAACTTTATAAATAAATTTTTTATTACTATTTACTCGTTATATTATATAAATAGATTTAGTTAGGATCTATACTTCTTATATTAGTATCTCTTTTTTTAGCCGAAGTAGGTCTTTTTTATTTCTTATAGCTATTTTTTATTAAAGTCTTTTTTTTATTTTAGTAAGTATTTAGGCTCGCTTTAAAAAGGTATTAGGCTACGCCCTAATAGCTTCGTAGGCTATAGATAGTATCTAAATATATTTTTTATTACGTTTTTTAAGAGTACTTAACTATTAAGTTATATCTTATTTACGAGTTATAGTAAGAGTTTTATTTTTTAAAAATAGTTTAGAGTATTATCCTATCTATTCTTTACTATTTTAGTAAATAAGATAGTTATCGTTATAATAAGCTATCTAAGAGAGCCGCTCGTAGGGAACTTTTTTATTTATAATATTAGCTCGTTTTTCTAAAATAGGTTAGTATTAGATATGCTTAGGTTATTAGTAATCTCTAGCTATATATCCTAGTTTATTATAGTTATAGTACTTAAAGTCCCTCTTTTAGTAAGTTTGTTTTTTCTTAGCGACGCTAAAGTTTATAGGATTATTATATTACTTATAAGTAGTACTTTATTAATTATTATTTTAGTTATTACGGGGTCGTTAGTTTACTTAGAAACTACGCTAAGGTTACTATTAATATTTACGTCCGGTATTAGGTCGTTTTTTCTTTTTTCTCTTATATTTATAAAGTCGGTTATCGATTCTAATAGCGAGTTTATTATACTAAAAGAAGTTTTTTAATCTATCGAGCTTAATTAGTTCGTCCTTAACTTCGTCTTTTAGTTCTTAATAAAATATAAATATCTTAGTATCGTTAGTAAGGTCTAGTTAGGTACTAAGATATCTAAACTCAGTAGAATATTTTTTTATTAACTTAGTTTATTATAACTACGCTAAATCGCGTTTAGCTTATCGTTTCTTATTAAGATCTTAAAATAAGGACTTAGGAGCTTTTTTAAATCTACTAAAGCTATAGTAAATATTACGTATTTTAATAGAGCACTCGTTAAGAGTTTCTTTATTAAAATACTCTTTTTAAATAGGTTTAAACTATTTAAGGGCTCTTTTTTTAAAAAAGCTAGTAATATATATAACTTTTTTAGTCCCGCTAGTAAAGTCTCCGTAATAAAAGTTCTAATAGTTTTTAACTTAAATTAGAAATCCTTTAAAAGTTCTTAGAGTACCGTCGTAAGTAATAAGTATATTCAGCTTAAGCTTTTATTATCCTACTTAGAGAGGGGTAGTAACGATATTAGCGGCTCCCTAAAGCGTATTAACTTATCTAGTTAGGTACTCGGCTTCCCGAGTTTTAACTTCTAAGTAGCCTATAGCTTCGTTAAGTATAGCTTATATCTAGGTAATATTTTTATTATTTTTTTTAAAGCGTCTCTATATAGTAGTATAGATCTCCGGAGTAAAGTTAATCTCTTTATTAAAGTCTTCGGCGTTCTTTATTTCTTTATTTAAGGTTCTGGGAGGAACGGAGTCCTTCTTTTTAGGACTAGACGAGGAAGTAAATAGGGTCGCTTTAAAAAATATCGTTCGTACTATTTAGTTAGTCTTTATAAAATAAACTTACTAAATAGGAGTAATTAAAGTATTATAATTAGCTAGTCGTAGTAAGTATATTAATAAAAGTTAAGGCTACGAATACTAAGTAAATAGTATTATAATCGTAAATAGCTTCCCTAAAACTATATTTATAAGTTATAAAATAAGTAAGGCTTTAGTAATTAATTATAATCTTATTAAAAGGGGGTTCTTAGTAAAAATAGCTAAAAGCGATCGTAAGATTTAATATTAAGTTAATTACTAAAAAAGTTATAAGAAGTTTATTTTAAAGCCCGGCTTAAGTCTATACTATATATAAGTCTCGTCCCTAAATATATCCTTTATTTTTTAGGTCGTCCTTAATTATTTTAACTTAGAATAATCGTTTAGTCCCTAAGTTATATTAAATTATTTTAATTAAGAATAATCTTTATTTTATTAATACGTAACTTATTTATAGTTCTTTTATTCCGCGAGGAGTAGTTATATCCCTATTTTATTTATATATATAATATACTTAGTTACCGCGGCTAGTAGGCTAGCCTCGAGGTTAGTTATGTATATTAAGTCGTAATAAAAGGTTTAGAGAAGTCGTTTAATAAGTTCGTACTATATTAATAAAGCTATTATTAATATAATTAAATTATAATTTAGATTACTTAATATACTAAAAATTAGTAATATTAAATAGGCTAATAAATATAATATAAATAAGATTAGTATAATAAAAAGTAAAGGAGCTAATAAGCTAGTTTTAAGTATAATAAAGGTTATAATAATATAAAAAAAAGAGCTTAGTTCGCGTATTTAAATAACGATTATTAAATATATTTTTATTAATAGGGAATTAATATACCGGTATTATAAATTAATATACTAGCGTCGCTCTTATACTAGCGTCGCTATTTTACCTTTTAATTAATTTAAAAAAATAGTACCTCTTTATAAAGGCGGTGAGGGTAACTATATTAATATAACTATTTTTATTATCCTCTTTAACCTAAGCTCTAGTTTAAGATTTTTTTTTAAAAATAAAAATATTATTATAACCTACGTACTCGTTCGGAACTACTATATTACTTATTTAAGATTTATATAAACTAAATTATAATATTATAAGCTTTTATAAATTTTAAATAAGTAAGGCTTCTTTTTACTATATACTTAAAATATATAAAGAATAAATTATAATAACGTCTACCTAACTACCTTTTTTAACATAGTTATAATAATTTATTGTTATTATAAACTACTTCTTATTAGCTCTTTTTTTTTTAAATACTAGGTTATATTAACTATTTATTTATATAATTCCCCGTTATCCTCTTTTTACTAAGAACGCTAAACTAGCTCTTTATTTATTATTAAAATAAGCTTAATATTTAGCTTTAACTTAGCTAACTTATCTTTTTTATAAGCTTAGTTAACGTTAACTTATTTTTATTCCTAAATAAGCGGCTTCGCTTTTTATTACTTATGCCTTAGCTATTATAAATAGTACGGGTTTAACTAACTAACCGGCCTTTTTTAAATAAGGCTAGTTATAATAAAATAAGCTATATTATATTCTTTAACTTATTACGAAAAAATATAGTAATCTTAGGGTTAAGGATTTAGTAATATAAATTTAAAAAAGACGTTTTTTAAAAATATTACTAAGGGTATACCTCCTATTTACTAAAAGTAGCTAAATTTAATATTTTAAAATAAATTTTATAGTAATATAAGATACTTAGTTTAATTAAAATAGTATAGTTTAGATTATAATATCCGAGGGGGGCTAAGAATAGCCTCTTATTAAATAATATTACCTTTTTTATAAGCTAGCCTTACGTCCTAATTAAAATAAAATATTTTAAAAAAAGTATTATTTAAAGTTTATTTAGGTACTTAAAGCGAGTATTTATATATTCTTAGCTTATAAATACCTCGTTTTTATATAAGCTTAGTAAAAGCGTAGCTCTTAATTACTAATTATATTTTATATAACGTTAATAAGCTAATATAAGTAACTAAAACTATTTAAGAGATAATTCTTAATATTATTATTACTTAACTTAGTACTAAAAGTAATACGAATACTAAAGTTTTAGTATTTTTAAATAGAGTAACGGGCTTACTATATTTTTAAAAATAGGTATATTACGTAGAAGTACTAAAAGATTGGGCGTTAATTATTAAACTTTTTATAGAGCTTAGTTTAGGCTTTTTTAAAAATATACTTAGTTTTAATAAAAATAATAAGCTTTTATATTATAAAAACCCTATAATATATATAAGGGGGGGGCTTATTAATAAGTATATTAATATAGGCCTTATTCTTATTACTTAGCGTAGCTATTATTTATATTAATAACTAATATTCCTCGTTATTAAACTTATTATTATTATTATTATAACTACGGTTCTTAACTTATTTCTATTTAGCCCTAAGTATAACGTTAGAGTTAATATAATAAATATAAAGTTATTATTAAATATTTAAGAACTACTTATTTAGTATAACTTTTATTTATTTATCGTAGTTTATAATAATAATAATAAGGTAACGGACTAAGTATTAGTTTATAAGTTAGCGAATACTTACTAAGAAAAGCTAAAAACCCTTTAATCTCTTATTATTAATAAGGCTAAACGCGGCGTTATAAATAGATCTAAAGTAAGTCTACTTAGTAACTTAAAAAAGAAAGAGCTTAAAATAATTAGTATTATAAGTATTATCGAAGCTAATTACTTTAAAGAATCGCTTTTATATTTAAAAATAGTAAAAAAAGGTTTAAATAAGGCTAATAAAGTAATTTAGTTCGTCGTTTATTTATTTTATTATATATAAGATATTTTACTTATTAAATAGCTTAATTAACGCTATAATTAGCGAGTATTTAGTTAGTTTTTTTTAGTTTATACGAGCCTTAGTATTATAAATATCTCGTTAAGTAAACGAGGACTTTAAGAACTACTCTTAAATAATAATATATATATTACGAGCTTAAATCCTAACTCGTTAGCTTATAAATTTAATAATATTTTTAACTATTTTAATAAGTTTATAATATAAAGGGTGCGTAAAAGCTTTAAAACTAGGGCTATAATTATATTAATTATATTAAGGGTCTAAATAATAACATAATAATTACTTATCCTCTTTTTAAGCTTTAGTAATAACTTACTATTTATAATTATATTTATAAAACTTATATTATTAAATACTAGCGCCTTATATAGGCCTAAGCTTGCTAAACTAATTATATTAAAAAGTATATTAAATAATTTAGCCTCGAGCTTTATACTTATTTCGCTTTATAATACTAAATTTATTAATTTTTATAAAGTTATTAATTTAGTTAAAAAGGGTATTATAGGTTTATGTTATGGCTAGCTAGTCGTAGTGAGTATGTTAGTAGAAGTTGAGGCTATAAATACTAATTAAATAGTATCGTAGTTATAGATAGCTTTCTTAAAGCTATGTTTATAAGTCGTAAAGTAAGTAAGGCTTTAGTAATTAATCGTAGTTTTATTAAAAGAGATTTTTAGTAAAAATAGCTAAAAGCGATTATAAGATTTAATATTAAGTTAATTACTAAAAAAGTTATAAGAAGTCTATTTTTAAACCCGGCTTAAGTTTATCCTATATATAAGTCTCGTTTTTAAATATATTTTTTATAATATTTTTATTTATTATTATTTAACTATTTATTAAACGGTCGTCTATTTTATTTATTTATAATCGTCCGTTTTATTTATTTTATAGGCGTTCGTTCCTTATTTTATTATATAATCGTAGTTACGTAATTTATTTATAGTTTTTTTGTTCTAAGAGGAGTTATTTTAAGTTCGTATTTTTATATATATAGTATAGTAATTACTATAGGTCCCGTAGGGCGGGGCCCTAGCTTTATTATACGTATTAAGTTATAATATTAGCTTCTCTTTTTAAAGGTCTAGTCCTCTAGGCTTATAAGTAGGTTATCTATTCTTAGTTTAGGGAATCGTTAAGTATTTTTTTAAAATATATTAATACGATATTAGGTCGAATTAAAAAATCGAAGTTTTTAATAGCTATATCTCGTTATAAATTATTATATATTATTTATTTTTTTAATAAGGGTATAGAAATAATACCTTATTTAAATTATTGCTCGCGGGGGGTCCGTTATTTAGTTTTTTTTAATTTTAAGGTTTATAGAATATGTTACTATTTAAGTATTTTATACGATATTTTTACTAATACTATTTATATTTATAAGTATCATATTTTTATTTATTAAGTTTTAACTAACTAGGTATAGTTAGTTAGTTAGTAATAGAGTTTAATTATTTTAATTATAAGGAAAAAGTAGAAGAGTTGCGGTTTTAAAAGAGAGCTACGGAGTTATAAAAAAAGGCTAAGGTTTATTAGTAGGCTTAGGCTAAGTTAAATAAGTTATTATTTAAGTTAGAGCGTCTTTGTTTTTAAAAGCGAATAGTATTTAAGAAGAGTCGGATTATATTAGAGGAGTTTTTTAAAAGTTTTAAAAATGTTTTTTTAGTAATTCGTGAGGTATAGGTTAATAGTACTTTTAGGATTATTAATTAGGACGCCGTAATAGCTAGGAGTTCTAAGTTTAATTTTAATTTTAGTATTCTTTAAGAAGTTATTAGGAGTTCTGGAGGTTCGTAATAGGTTCTTATATGTTTTTTTTATATCTATAGTTTTTTTATTTAATAAAATATTCTTTTTTATTATTTTTTATTTTATAGTTAATAATTTATTTAACTTTATATTTTAGTTAGTTTAATTTAATAATAATATAATTTTTTATATATAAACCTTTTAGTATAGGCTCGAGTAGTAAGATATAGAAGATAGGATAGTATTATATCGTATTTAGTAGTTTTAATTCGTAGTTAATTAGTAAGATTTTTTTAATAATTTCGAAAGGTTTAAGTTTTTTATAATTTAATTTGTTATTTAATCGTTTTGTTTTAATATTGCGGCGAAGGAGATAGGTACTATCCCCTTTTTTTAAGGATAGTCCTTTAATTCTTAATTTATTTATATTTTTTTTTATATAGTATTATATAAACTCGAGGTTTAGTAAGGCTTGCTTATAGATCTTTTTAAGTTTGCTTATATTTATTATAGTTTTTATAGCTTATAGTCCTTATTATATTTTTTTATATACTATTAGTTAGAATCCGTAATTAAGGTAGAATAGGGATTTTTTTATACTTTTGCTAACTATATTATTATATATAAACTAGGCTATTAGTAGAAGTGCTATTTAATTATCTTAGTTATAATTTATATAATAACGAAGGTATGTTTTAAGGATTTAGTTAATCTTTTTTATTTATCTATCGGTTTGCGGATAAAATAATATCGATAGTTTATAGTTTATACTAAGTTACGAAATTAGAGATTTTTAAAACTTTAAAATAAATAGCTTATTTTTATTAGAAATGATTTTTTTTAGTAAACCGTAGTTTAAAAATATAACTTTAGTAAATATATATACTAGGTCTTTTGTAGTACTAGATTTTTTATAAGGAATAAAGTGGGCGAACTTAGTAAGTCGGTTGACTATAACTAAGATACTATTATATTATATTTTAGTAAATAGTTCCCTAGACTTTAGTAGTTTAACGATAAAGTCTTATATAATTAAATACTATGCTTTTATTAATAATTATAGTAGTTATAGTTTATTATATAGTTTATATAAGCTATTTTTATTTTTTTTATAGGTTGCGTAGTTTTTAATTATTTTTATAATTTTAATACGTATAGTAAATTTATTATAGTACTAGCGAATCCGTTTTTATATTTTGGTAATTCTTTAGTAACTATGTGCTAGTATATTATAAATTTTTATAACAAGCTTAGGGGTTATTTTTTTAGTTAGGCTAGTACTAATTTTTTTAATTATTATAAGAAGTTTTATAATAGGTATAAGGCTACTATTTTTTTTTTATTTAAGAATAACTTATGTTTTTTTAGGGACTGCGACTTTATAATTAGGTCTTTTATTAAGAGCGTCTGCCCTATTATTTTCTAAACTTTTTTAATAAATAATTTAGAAGTTAAATTTAGATAGGAATTCGCTCTATTTAACTTACTATTTATTTAGGTTCTTATTTATTATGAAGTTTATAAAGTTTTTATAGTCCGTATAAACCGTTATTTCGTACTTAGTTTTAAATAACTATAGTTTCTATTTTCGAAATAATTCGATAATTATTATTAGTTCTTTATTATAGATTTATTAATTTAATTCTGCTCTATAGAATGTTTTAGAGTAGAAGTAATATAAATAAAGCTTTTTTTACTTATTTTATTATTTTAGAACCGCTCTTATAGTGAAGTTTAAAATATTAGTCTCGATTTTAAAAGGTTTTTAGGGGTCCGGGATTATAGTAATTAGTTCGGAAACGACTATGTTTTTAATTTTAATAAATACTTTTTTATACTTAGGATCTTAAATAAATAGGGTATTTTTTTATATTAGGTTATTAAGAGGTCTAATTATATTAGTATAGTTTTTAAGGAATTGTTAGTAAAAATTAACGAATCTTAAGAATCTTTATACGTCCTTAACGTTTTGTAGTATGGGCTAGTCCCTAACTACTTCTATTTTTAATACTTATATATAGATTTATCTTAGTATAATAGTATATTTTAAGAAATCTATTTTTTATATATAGAACTCGTATTTAAAGGGTTTAGTATATAGCTTAGTATTTTAGAGTTTTTAAAATACTATATAGATATGCTTCTTATATGTTTTAAGGTTAGGGGAGAAAATAAAAATATTATTAATATAAATAATAATAAAGATATCGACGTACTCTCGGAGTATATAGTTAACTATTATTTAAAAAGTTACCGGAGTATTAGTAAGTTTAAAGAGTATAACGAGGTACTTAAAAAGTCCTCTACGAGTTTAAAATACCGTTTTCTATTTATCTCTTTTTTTAATTCGAATTTAGTTAAATACTTTTTTAAGATCTATAATAGTAAACTAATTAGCTCCGTAAAGTAAATTTTTAAGCTCGGTAATAAGTAATAAGGGATAGTAATTTTTTTTTATAATTTCGTTAAGTCTCTTATAGTTAATAATAGGTCTTTATTTTTTTACTCTTTTTTTTAGTATAAAGAATAAGGGTAATCCTGCGGGAGAATTTAATAGTTAAATAAGTCCCTTTTTAAGTTTTTTATTAATATATTTATTAAAGTACTCCTATTCTTCTTAGTTTATTAAGTATATTAAAAAAAATCCGGGTTACGTTCCCTTTTTAAATTTAATTTTTATATCTTAGTTATTATATTTTAATAATCCTATTTCTTTAGGTTTTATAAATAGTTTTGTATATATTTAGTATTTTTTAAGTATAGTTTAGAGTCGTTACGATCTTCGATCGTTGGTACTAATTACGAACTTCTTAAAGCTTTTTACTGTTTTAATAAAAACTATATATTATATTTATTCTCGTTTTTTAGGAGTTATTAGAAATCCGTTTAAACCCTTTTTTTTTTTAGGTTGTTTAATAACTAGATTTTTTTAGAGGACCTAGCTAGTAATCTAATCTATCCGTAGGTTATGCTTTCGTAACTACGAGATTCTTAAGATAATATCGATATTTTTAATTTTTATAATATCGTACTATAGTTATTCTTACTAGTTATTAATATATATCGAGAGGTATATAGTTTTTTAATTAATATATCCGTAGTCGTAATTAACTCGTTCTCTTTTTACTATTTATAATTAATATATGTTATTTTTTTATACTTATAATAGGTTAAGTTTATTTACTATCCTTAGTAAAATATAAGTTTCTTATGCGCTACTATTAATAATAGCGTTTAGTTTTTATCTATAAATATTAAAGTTAACTCGTAAGTATGCGTCGTTACGTTATTTAGTTATATATAGGAACTTTTCTTTTATTTTTACCTTTTATTATTCTTTTTTAATTAGCTTCTTTAGTTTTTTATTATTTATTTTTTTAGGTAGTTTTTTTATTCGTATTTTTCTTAGTATTTTTTTTATACCTTAGCCTTTTTAACGTAGTAAATTTAATATTAGTCATATCTATAGTCTTCTTATTTTATATATTCGCTATTAAGGTACTTTATAAAAAAGCTAGGATCTGGGCTAAATATTATTTTATTATTATTATTAAAGCTTAGTAATATCTAACTAAGTAGTTAGTTTTTTACGTAGATATTTTTAATAAGTTTGTTATTACGTCTTCGTAAATAGAAACGGCTATTTTATTTATATACGAGGTATTAGAAGTATTTATTATTTAGATATTCTATTTAAAATAATTCTTTATAAAAGGGATTTTCGGGGTTAAGTAGAGAGTAGTTTTTATTTATATAGGGGGTTATTACGACCTTTTTACGTTCTCTAGTTCTATAAAACTAAACGGTTTAGTTATTTTTAAATAAATAAATATATTTATATTATAGTTCGTCGTCGTCCTTTTTAGAATTAATATTATTAACGCTAAGTAGTGCTTTATAATCGATCTCTATCTAAGTACGTTATTAAGTAACGTTACGAGGTTCGTCCGAATTATAAAGTAATTTTATTTTGTTAAAATAGAAAGAATTAGTTCTTATTTTAAAATTTTCTTTTTTTTTAAAGTTAAAGTTAATTTTTCTTTTTTTTATAACTCCGAAGTTAAGAGTTAGTTTTTTAATTACTTCGATTTTATTTTTATATAAGAGGTCTTCGAGCTATTTTTTAACTTTATAAATAAATTTTTTATTAGTATTTACCCGTTTTATTATATAGATAGACTTAGTTAGGATTTTATTTAAATCGAGTTCTTTTTTAGACTCAATAGATTATTTTTAGTTTATATAGTTTCGTTGTACTATATAGACGAGGCTACTTCTAATTTTTTTTATATCGGGTCCTCTTTTTTTAAATTTAAAGAGTTACTCTTTTATATTAGCTAGGCGTTTTTATTTAATTTGTTCTTTAAGAATATAGGGTTAGTAAGCGGGTATTTTTTTTTTATTATTATTATTAGGGTCCTAACGGATAGTATAGTATCGTATCTAGATCGTCCTATATTCTTAAGTTACTTTAAGTACTATCCTATTTATTCTTTACTATTTTAATAAATAAAATAGTTATCGTTATAATAGGCTATTTATAAGAGTTACTTATAGGGGACTTCTTTATTTATAATATTAGCTCGCTTTTTTAAAATAGGTTAGTATTAAATACGCTTAAGTTATTAATAGTTTCTAATTATATATCTTAGTTTATCGTAGTTATAGTACTTAAAATCCTTTTTTTAGCGAGGTTACTCCTTTTTAATAATACTAAGGTTTATTAGCTTATTATAATACCCTATCGTAGTAGTTATTAGTTTATACTTACGTTTATTATTAGGTTTAGCTTAGTTATTCTAAGTATTCTATCCTTTTTATTTAAAGCGTCGTTTATAGAGCTAATTATCGATCTTAATTATTATATTAATATAGTTATAGAGTTTATTTAGTTAGTCTTATTAAGAGAGGTTATCCTTAACTTCTTTTTTTAGGCTGCGATAAAAGGTTATTATAAGTATATTATTATTTTAATCGAGTTTAGAAGTGATCTATTTAAATTTAGATATATATTTATTAGCTAACCCTTTTTATATAAGGGTTATAAGCTTATATTTAGTAATTCGTTCTTCGTCGGGGTTACCGAAGGTTTTTTTAAGTCTTTTTTCGAACTCGTCGTAGTTATTAAAGATCTTTTTAATATTTTTATTTTAAATATTACGTTTATTCTCGAGATAGTCTCTTATAGAGGGTTCGAACTAGGTAAGGGTATCTTTTTTAAGGAATAAAGCTATGTAGTAGACCTTATTTATTTTAGTAATAAAAGAGGTCTTATAGTAGCGTAGGTAGGCCCTAGTTTAAGTAAGGAATCCCTAGAGAGTATCTAGGGACCCGTTATAGGGTTCTAGTTTAGGGTACTTAGTTCTAAGTACTAAGGGAGGTCGGGGCGCTATAAGCTAAGCGTAAAGTTATTTATTTTTATTTTTAAGTTTAAGTATTATGTTATATAATTATTAAATAGTAGGTATAGCTACCTTAATAGGCTACGTAGTATTATTATTACTAACGGTCGATATATTTATACTATTTAGTTAGTTTTTTTATAAAATAAACTTATTAAATAGGAGTAATTAAAGTATTATAGCTAGCTAGTCGTAATAAGTATATTAATAAAAGTTAAGGCTACGAATACTAATTAAATAGTATTATAGTCGTAAATAGCTTTTTTAAAACTATATTTATAAGTCGTAAAGTAAGTAAGGCTTTAGTAATTAATCGTAGTTTTATTAAAAAAGATTTTTAGTAAAAATAGCTAAAAGCGATCGTAAGATTTAATACTAAGTTAATTACTAAAAAAGCTATAAGAAGTCTATTTTTAAGCCCGGCTTAAGTTTATCCTATATATAAGTTTCGTTCCTAAATATATCTTTTATAATATTCTTATTTATTATTATCTAACTATTTACTAAACGGTTATCCGTCCTACTTATTTATAATCGTCCGTCCTACTTATTTTATGGGTATTTGTTCCTTATTTTATTATATAATTATGGTTACGTAACTTATTTATAGTTCTTTCGTCCCGAGAGGAGTTACTCTAAGTTCGTACTCCTATATATATAATATAGTAGCCGCTATAGGTCCCGTGGGGCGGGGCCCTGGCCTTATTATGCGTATTAAGTCGTAATAGTTTACTTTAAATTATTAAGAATTAGTAAGTTTAGGATTTAGGTTATAAAAAGAGAAGAGGATCGGTTATTTAGAGTATAATAAGAGGCTATAGTTTAGAAAGACGTTTTATTTTAAGTAGAGGATAGCTATAGGGGTAAATAAAATAATAAGTTAACTTAGGGACCCTATATTTATTATTATTAATAAATATATTTTTATTATTAGAGTAGTGCTATTATTAGTTATTAATTAGTCTTAATAACCTATTTAATAAACTAAAAAGTATTACTAAACTACTCTATTATAAAATAGGAAAGTTATTAAGACTATTTATTAGGGGGAGAGGGGTTATATTTTAAAAAAAGTTATAGGAGGGTAGTTTACTAAGTTTTTATTATTTTTTTAAAAAAATCATAAGTAAAATATAATATAAGCTCTATATTAAAATAATTATTTATAAGAAGTTGCGTATTTTATAGTATATTAGCTAGGAACTTAGTAATAAGGTCGCGCTACTTTTTAAGATTACTAATTTTATAAAATTAGCTTATATTAAGGCGGCTACTTTTTAAAAAGGGAGATATGTTACGACCTAATACGCATAGTAAGGCTAGGGCCCCGCCCTACGGGACTTGCGGCGGCTACTATACTATATATATAGGAGTACGAACTCAGGGTGACTCCTCTTGGGATAGAAGAACTATAGATAAGTTACGTAACTACGATTATATGATAAAATAAAGAACGGACGCCCGTAAATAAGTAGGACGGACGATCGTAGATAAGTAGGACGGACGACCGTTCGGTAAATAGTCGGATAATAGTAAATAGGAATATTATAAAGGATATATTTAAGAACGAGATTTATATATAGTATGGATTTAAGCCGGGCTTAAGGATAGACTTCCTATAGCTTTTTTAGTAATTAACTTAGTATTAGATCTTACGATCGCTTTTAGCTATTTTTATTAAGAACCCCTTTTAATAAGACTATGATTAATTACCGAAGCCTTACCTCTTTTACGACTTATAAATATAGCTTTAGGGAAGCTATTTACGACTACGATACTATTTATTTAGTATTCGTAGCCTTAACTTTTATTAATATACTTATTATAACTAGCTAGCCGTAATACTTTAATTACTCCTATTTAGTAAGTTAACCCTACGATACTTACTAAGTAGTAAAACGAACGACGATATTTTCTAAGACCCTAAGTACCTCTTTATTTAACTCTAAATAACCTATTAACTTAGTTAGTAAGCTAGCTAAGGTCGAGGATAACGAGATACTTAATATTACTTATAACTCCGATAGCAATGCGGTTTTTAAAAAGGCAGACTATAAAAAAATACGACGTACTATTAAGAAAAGTAGTAAGCGGAATAAAGAACTCGCGGAGCTTTTTAATAATAACTCTACTTAAATAGCTATAACTCTAGCTAAGAATAATAAAAACATCGCCGCCCTTTAAAATATAGTTAATAAAACTATAACTAACTTAGGAATTAAAAAAAGAGAAATAGACGACTTAGAATAAGAAGTTAGAACCCTCCGAGCCGCTATTAATATTATTAAGACCCCTACGGATAGATAAGAAAAACTTAAGCTTAACATACCTACTACTTTTAACAGAACTACTAGACGTCTTAAGGGATTCTTAATTTAAATTAGAACTTATTAAACGTTCTACGCTACTAACTTCTATAATAAGACTAAACGAGTTATTTACGTAGTAACCTTCTTTAAAAGACGAGCCTTAGAGTAGTTCGAGCCCTTTTAAAAAAAATTCCTTAGTAATAACGGTTATTTACTATACTATAAAAAAGAAACTGCGAATATTTTTAATAGCATAGTAGGATTCTAGAGCGCCCTCGAATCCCTATTCTAAGACCCCGATAAAAAGCGATAAGCCAAGAAAGACTTAGCTAACCTTTAATAAACTAAGTCTACCTCGTACTACGCTACTAAGTTTAAAAAACTTATAATACGACTCGATTTTACTAAAGAAACCCGTATCTTTTCGTTTTACTAAGGACTAAAAGATAAAATTAAAAATAAACTTAATAAAATAGAAATACTAATAGAATTCTTATAGTACGTCGAGCTCGCTATTAAGATTAATACTTAATTATATAAACGACGTAAAAAAAAGGGAGAGGCATAACGCCCTTAAGCTAACTTTAATAAAAAATACTAGAACTACGATAAACTACTAGGTAATTATTAAAATAACCTAAAAAACTAATAATAATAAAGCACGTTTTATAAATAGTACGGAGGACCTATAGACCTTAGCGTCGCTAAACATAAAGAACTATAGTAAAAGAAGGACTTTAAATACTATAACTATAATAAGCTAGGATATATAGCTAGAGACTACCGATAACCTAAGCGTATCTAATACTAACCTATTCTAAAAAAACGAGCTAATATTATAAATAAGGAAGCCCCCTATAAATAACTCTTATAGACGGCTTACTACGACGATAATTATCTTACTTACTAAGATAGTAAGGAATAAATAGAATAGTACCTAAAGCAACCTAAGAATATAGGACGATCCGGATATAATACCACACTATTTATTAAAATACTAGTAATAATAATAAAAA
>MLGG01000036.1:0-21714 GCA_030868995.1 Colletotrichum melonis | reverse complement strand
ATTATTATTATTATTATTATTATTATTATTATTATTATTATTATTATTATTATTATTATTATTATTATTATTATTATTATTATTATTATTATTATTATTATTATTATTATTATTATTATTATTATTACTATTTAACCGTTTATTTTAAATATACTGTATTAAAATACTAAGATATTATTAATAACTCGTGAACTTTTAGGGTTTTTTTAATAACTAGATATTCAATTCTATAAGTATTATACTAAATAACCCCGAGCTATGAAAAAACTACTTTAATAAATACTATATTTATAATATTAACTTATAAAAAATAGATAAATATATTATTATAAACATTACCCTTATTAACGCCTTTTTAATATAATAAAGTAATATAAATAAGCCTAGACTTAATAATATAATTAAGAGCTTAAAAAGAGCGTAAGTAAGTATATTAAATAAGAATATCAAAGAGAGGTTATTATTAAAGAAGAAAAAAAAAATCAGGAGTAGTATTCGGCTATTCGGAGGGTAATTAATATATTATAATAAGATTATTAAAATTTAATAACGGCTACGGCCGGCTATAGTTAATTATAAAGTCTTATTAAGTACGTAATAAAAACTTAATATTAACCCTAATAAACTAGCTTACTTAGAAAGACGAAGATAGCCCCTAATAAGGCGGACCGGACCCTAAAGGGATAATCTTATTTATATAATATAATAAAATAACATTAACTAAAAATAATTAATCAAGTCCTAAAAAAAAGAACTTTATTTAAATAAAATTCTTACTAAGTCTATTTATATATTATAAGACGTAAAAACTAATAAAAGATTTATTTATAAAATTAAAAGATATTTTCATAGACTTTATATATTAACATAAGATTAAAATACTTAGAAAACCGACTCTTAACTTCGGAATTATAAATAAAAGAAATTAACTTCAACTTCTTAAAAAGAGAATATTAAAATCAGAACTAGCTCTTTTTATTTTAATAAAATAGAATTATTTTGTAATTTAAACGAACTTCGTAACGTTATTTAACGACGTATTCAAATAAAAATTAATTATAAAGTATTACTGAGCATTAATAATATTAGTTATAAAAAGAATAATAATAAATTCTAATATAGATATATTTACTTATTTAAGGATAACTAAACCATTTAAATTTATAAAACTAAAGAACGTAAAAAAGTTATAATAACCCGTTATATAAATAAAGATTAACTTTAAAAACCCTTTTTATAAAGAATTACTTTAAATAAAATACTCAGATAATTAATATTATTAATATCTTATTTATTTATTTATTTTACTTTTACTAGCTACTCGGGCGCATTTTAATATTAAGTATATAGTATTAATATATAGTATTAATAAGTACTCCTATTATCTTAATAAACTATTTTTGTTTTAATTTTTAATTTTTTTACTTTTTTTTAGTAAAGTTTATTACTACGGATTATTAATAGCGATATTAAGTGCCTAACGCTACTATTTTATAAGCCTATTGCGTACTTAGCTAGGTTTATAGCCCTTTTAAGTAATAATAACTTATAACGGTAGTATTAGAGATGCCCTTGTTACTATTATTAAGAACGATATTAACCTAATATTTACCCTCATTTCTTTTATTGAAATTAAAAAAACGCTTCCCTTACTATCTATTATTATTATTATTAAATCCTCTACTTATTCTTAATATATATTATTAAATATAGTCTATCGAGACAGTGGGAGTGTCCATTGATACTGTGTATTGATACCGTATAAACAATACCGAGAACCGCCCAAGCAGCTAGCAAAGGCAGAATAAAAAAATAGATATTATTAAATACCGAGATACTTAGTTATTATCGACCCCGAGGACTTCTTTAATAATTAGAAGTTTAATTTTATAAATGTTATATTAAAAGACCCCGAATTATAATATAATTATTCTAAAAAATACGGATTTAATATTATTAATTTAAAAACAAAAAGATATATATTGATATAGCTATTATCCTAATTAATACTTAGCTTATATAATATAATAACTTTAAAATACTTAAGTAACTCTAGAGTATTATAAATATTTTTAAAACGTAATATAAAAATAAAATAAAAAGGACTAAAAGGGATATTTTAAAGTTATTAAATAGAGCGGAAAATAGGGGGTAGTTTTTAGTTACTTAAAAAGTAATTAATATATTATAATAATAGGGTTATTAATATACTAACTTTAGTAAGTATTAATAATTAATAATAACTATACTAACTATAGTTAGCTATTATTAATTTATAAAGTCTTCTTAAAATATATAATAGAAACTCGATATTAACCTTAATAAATTAGCTTACTTATAAAGGCGAAAATAGCCCCTAATGAGGTAGGCCGGACCCTAAAGGGGAGGGTAATTAATATATTATAATAAGATCGTTAATATCTTAAGTTTAGTTAATTTTAATAGTTAGTAACGACTACAACTAGTTATAATTAGTTATAAAGTCTTATTAAAATACGTAATAAAAACTTAGTATTAACCTTAATAAACTACCTTGTTTATAAAGGTAAAAATAGCCCTTAATAAGGCGGACCGGACCCTAAAGGAAATACTTTATTCATATTATTTTTATTTAAAAGTATTTTATAGAGTAAAATTAAATTAGTAAGTTTATAATAAAGAACTAATAATAATTATCGAAGTATTTTAAAAATAAAGATTATAATTATTTAGAACTAAGTATAAAGTTATGATTTCTATAAACTATAAGAGCTTTATAAAGTTTATAATGAATAAAAATTCAAATAAATAATAATTTAAATAGAGCGAATTCCTATTTAAATATAATTCCTAAATTATTTATCAAAAAACTTAAAGAAATAGTAGAGTAAACGCTCCTAATAGAAGACTTAATTTTAGAATTATAATCCCTAAATAAATATAAGTTATTTTTAAATAAAATAAGGATAGTAGCTTTATATTAATAATAAACTTTTAATAATAGCTAAAAGTATTATTCTTAACTTAATTAAAAAAATAACTCCTAAGCTTATTATGAAAATTTATAAAATACTCATATATAGTTATTAAAGAATTATTAAAATATAAAAACGGATTTCCCCCCGACGGAGTAATCCGCCGGGGCCGTACCGTATATTACGTATTAAGGAAAACTAAGTATAATACGCTCTATACCTAACTACTAACTAAGATTAAGCAAAGAGGGCAGCTTACCCATCCCGAGTTAAATAGCGGTTTTCGTATTAAAATCACTATATTACGTTAAGTGCGTACTTAGGATATATTACGTATATTATATAGTTAAAAAGTATATTATATTATATAATTTCCCTTAAAAGCGTGATCCCGTCAAGGTCGATCTTTTATACTTATAAAGCTAGAAAAGAACTACTATATAAAAACGGATTTATTAATATTATAATAATCTAGTATACGTATTAAAATTATAAGAATAACTAAAAATTATATAATTTATAAGAAAAATAAGAGTAGCTTATATAAGCTATATAGCGAGCTATAATTATTATAATTACTAATAAAGATATAGTATTTAATTATATAGGACTTTATTACCCTTTAGGGTCCGGCCCGCCTTATTAGGGGCTATTTTCACCTTTATAAGTAAGCTAGTCTATTAGGGTTAATATTAAGTTTTTATTACGTACTTTAATAAGACTTTATATTAACTAATAATAGCTAGCTATAGCTAGTATAGCTATTATTAATTATTAATACTAAATAAACTTAAAATATTAATAACCCCGCTGCTATAGTATATTAATCGCCCTCTAAATAGCTAAAAACTACCCCCTACTTTCTACCCTATTTAATAACTCTAAAATATCCTTTTTAATCCTTTTTACTCTACTTTTATACTACGTTTTTAGAATATTAGTAATACTCTAAAGTTAGTTAGGTATTTCGAGGCTATTATATTATATAAACTAAGTACTAATTAAAATAATAATTATATTAATATATTTTTTTTTTAATTTTTAAGTGAATAATATCTAATTTATATTCTTTAAAATAATCGTATTATAATTTAAAGTCCTCTAATATAATATTTATAAAAATAAACTTTTAGCTATTAAAGAAGTCCTAGGGGTTAATAATAACTAAGCGTCTTAGTATTTTAATAGTATATATTTAAAATAAATAATTTAATAATAATAGTAATAGGGTAATAATAATAAGGTAATAATAATAAACGGCGAGAGAAGTAGCGTTTTTTAATTTTAATAAAGGAAACGAGGTAACGAATATATATACGTATATAAGTTAAAGTTAAGAATACTAGGGTAAACATTAGGTTAATATTATCCTTAACGACGGTAACGAGGGCATTTTTAATACTACTATTATAAACTATAGTTACTTAGAAAGGTAGGGAACTTAGCTAGGTGCGTAGTAAGCTTATAAAATAGTAGTATCGGGCGCCTAATATTATTATTAATAATCCGTAGTTATAAACTTTATAAGAGGGAATATAGAAGGGAAAGTTAAAGAAGTAAAAAATCTAAAAAAAATAGTCTATTGAGATAGTAAAAGTATTTATTAATACTATATATTAATACTATATAAATAATACCGAGAACCGCCCGAGTAACTAATAAAAGCAGAATAGAAAAACAAATAGGACTTTATTATAAAATTACTAAAGCTTAGAGAACTATTTATTAAAATATAATATAATAATACCTTAGTTATAATTAACTAACTTACTAAGTTTACCTATTTTATATTTAATAAGAAATTTAATATTCTAAAGGACTTAGTATATATATTTATTAAAGTTATACTTCTAAACTACGGTATACTAAGAGAAATTATTTTTAATAAGACTTTATAATTAACTATAGCTAGTAATAGCCGTTACTAACTATTAATACTAACTAAACTTAAAATACTAATAACTCCGTTATAATATATTAATTACTTATTAAATAGCTAAAAACTACCCCTTATTTGTTATTTTTTTTTAATAATATTAGATTTTTATCTAAAGTTCTTCTTAATTTATTTTTATATAATAATTCTAAAGTATTAATAATACTTAAGAATTAGTTAAGTATTTTAAACTTATTATATTATATAAGCTAAGCGCTAATTATAATAATAACTATATTAATATTTCTAATTTCTAAGTTAATAATATTTAATTTATATTCTTTTGAACGATCCTATTATAGTTCGGGGTCCTTTAGTATAATACTTATAAAATCGAACTTCCAGTCCTTAAAGTATCCCTGTAAATTAACGAGTTAGTATCTTAGTATTTTAATAATATATATTTAAAGTAGACGATTTAATAATAATAATAATAATAGGGCAATAGTAATAAATAGCGAGGGAAGTAGCGTTTTTTAATTTTAATAAAAAAACGAAACATCAATAAGGTCAGTATTATTCTTAATAATAGCGACGAGGGTATCTCTGATACTATATTATTATAAGCTATTATTACTTAGAGAGTAATAAACTTAGCTAAGTAGGCGGCTTATAAAATAGTAGCGCCAGGTACTTAATATTATTATTATTAATTCGTAATTATTAATTTTATAAGAGGGAAAGTTCCCTTTAGGGTCCGGTCCGCCTTATTAAGGACCATTTTCGATTTTATAAGTAAGCTGATTTATTAAGGTTAATATTAAATATCTTAATTACGTAGTTCAATAAAACTTTATAACTAACTATAGCTAGCTATAGCTATTACTAATTATTAATACTAACTGAACTTAAATATTAATAACCCCGCTATTATAATATATTAATTACTTTTTTAATAACTAAATATTACTTTTTACTTTCTTTTTTCATTTTGTTTAATAATAACTTTTTTTATTAATATTCTTATTTAATACGCTTATTTATACTCTCTTTAAGCTCTTAATTATATTATTAAGTCTAGGCTTATTTATATTTTATTATAATAAAAAACTACTAATAAGGGTAACGCTCATAATAATATATTTATTTATTTTCTATAAGTTAATATTATAAATATAATATTTATTAAAATAATCTTTTTATAGCTCGGGGTTATTTAGTATAATACTTATAAAATTAAATTTCTAATTACTAAAGAAGCCCTAAGGGTTAACGAGTTATTAATACTATCTCGGTATTTTAATAAAGTATATTTAAAATCAATAGTTAAATAGTAATTGCGTAATAGTGATAAATAGTAAGGGAAGTATTTTTAATTTTAATAAAAAAGACGAGATATTAATAAGAAGAAAGTCAGTATTATTCTTAATGTTGTAACGAGGGTATCTTTAATATTATACTATTATAAGCTACTATTACTTAGAAAAGTAGCTAACTTAGCTAAGTACGTGGGCTTATAAACTAGTAGCGTTAGGCGCTTAATATTGCCGTTCATAATCCGTAATTATATAGTGGTTTTTTTTTTCCGGCTTTATAAGTACAAAAGATCGACCTTAACGTGATCACGCTTTTAAAAAAAAATTATACAATATAGTATACTTTTTAACTATATAATACGTATAATATACGCTAAGTACGCGCTTAACGTAATATAGTAATTTTAATATAAAAACTATTATATAATTTAGGATAAGTAAGCTATTTTTTATATAATAACGTTAATTAGAAAGGCTAATAGAGGTCGGTTATAAAAGTTAAAGGCGGCCCTTAATTATAAAGGTTCTAAACTTTTATAATAATATAGAGGATTTTGAAAAAATAGTTAAAAAGGCTAATATTTAGCTACTTTTTAGAGCTTATAAAGATTTTTCTTTTTTCAAGGTCCGGTCCGCCTTATTAGGGGCTATCTTCGCCTTTATAAATAAGCTAGTTTATTAAGGTTAATATTAAGTATTTTTATTACGTACTTTTATAAAACTTTATAACTAATTATAGCTAGCCGTAGCTATTATTAAATATTAATAATCTGATTATAATATATTAATTACCTTCTAAATAACTAAAACCTACTTCTTATTTTTTAACTTATTTAATAATTTTAAAATATCCTTTTTAATCTCTTTAAACCTCTTATTCTATTATTATAATAATAAAATATCCCTTTGGGGTCTAGCCCGCCTTATTAGGGGCTATCTTTACTTTTATAGGTAAGCTAGTTTATTAAGGTTAATATCGAGTTTCTATTACGTATTTTAATAAGACTTTATATTAACTAATAATAACTAGCTATAGCCAGCTATAGCTAGCTATAGCTAGTATAGCCGTTATTAACTATTAATACTAACTAAACTTAAGATATTAATAACCCCGCTATAATATATTAATCGCCCTCTAAATAGCTAAAAATTACCCCCTATTTTTTATTTTTTTTAATAGCTTTAGATTTTTCTTTTTAATCTTTCTAAATTTCCTATTTTATTATAACAATATTAGAATAATCATAATACTTGGGAGTTAGTTAAGTATTTCGAAGCTATTATTATATTATATAAGCTAGGCGCTAATAATAGTAATACTTATAAAGGTATATATATCTTTTTAGATCTTTAGGTTAATACTAACTAATTTATACTCTTTTAAATAATCTTTCTATAAATCGGGATTATTAAGTATAATACTAATAGGATTAAATTACTAGCCCTTAAAGTATCCCTATAAGTCGACGAATTAGTATTTTAGTATTTTAAATATTCTTAAAGTAGATAGTTCGATAGCGATAATAATAGTAATAGTAATAGTAATAATAACAGTAATAATAATAATAATAGTAATAGTATAATAATAATAAATAATAAGGAAAGCGTTTTTTAATTATAATAAAGGAAACGAGGTAACGAATATATATATATATATATATATATATATATAAGTCGAAGTTAAAAGTATATATTAGTAATAAGAAAGTCGGTATTATCCTTAATAATAATAACGAGGGTATCTCTAATACTATACTATTATAAGTTACTATTACCTAGAGGGTAGTAAACTTAGTTAAGTAAGCGGCTTATAAAGTAGTAGCGTTAGGCGCTTAGTATTACCGTTAATAATTTTAAATTTTATAAAAGGGAAAGTTAAAAAGGTAGAAAATCTAAAAAAATAGTTTATTAAAATAGTAAGAGTATATACTAATATTATATATTAATACTATATAATTAATATCGAGAACCGCCCGAATAACTAACAAAGACAGAATTTAAAATTAAATAATACTAAAATATTAATTATACTCTATAATTAATTAAGTATTTTATTAAGGCTATTTATTTTTTTTATTCTACTTTTATTAATTACTCGGGCGGTTCTCGATATTGACTATATAGTATTAATATATAGTATTAATAGATACTCTTACTATCTTAATAAATTATTTTTTTTAGATTTTCTAACTTTTTAACTTTCCCTCTTATAAAGTTCATAACTACGGATTATTAATAGCGATTTTATTAAGGCTATATTATATTAATTAAGTACTAATAAGAATAATACCTATATTAATATATATCTTTCGGATCTTTAAGTTAATAATATCTAATCTATATTTTTTAGAATAAGCTTATTATAGTTCGGGTTCTTTTAATATAATATTGATAAGATTAAGTTACTAAATATATCCCCTAAGATATCCCTATAATTTAACGAGTTATTGATATCTTAATATTTTAATAGTATATATTTAAAATAAATAATTCGATAATAATAATAATATTAGTAATAATAATAGTAGTAATAATAATAATAATAGTAATAATCATAATAATAGTAATAGTATAATAATAATAGTAATAGTATAATAATAATAGATAATAAGGGAAGCGTTTTTTAATTCTAATAAAAAAAACGAGGTAACGAATATATATATATATATATATATATATATATATAAGTAAAGTTAAAAAATAGACGTAAAGTTAGTACTAGCTATTTTTAATAGTAACAACGATAGTATTTCTAATACTACCGTTATAAGCTACTATTACTTAAAGGGCTATAAACTTAGCTAAGTAGACGTAGGCTTATAAAATAGTAATATTATATTCAATATCGCTATTAATCCGTAATTATAAACTTTATAAAAAGGAAAGTTTAAAAAAGTAAAAGAATATCTAAAAAAATAGTTTAACGAGATAGTAAGAGTATTTACTAATACTATATATTAATACTATATAACCGGTATTAAGAATTGCCCGAGTAGCTAGTAAAGGTAGAAATAAAAAACAAATATATATGTTACTTCGTTTCTTTTATTAAAATTAAAAAACGTTTCTTTTACTATTTATTATTATTACCCTATTATTATTATTATTAAATTATTTACTTATTTTTAGATATATATTATTAAAATATTAAAATACTAACTTATTAATTTATAAGGATATTTTAAGGGCTAGAAGTTCGATCTTATAAATATTATACTAAAGGACCCCGAACTATAATATAATTATTTTAAGAAATACGGATTAAATATTATTAACTTAAAAATTAAAAATATTATTATTATTATTATTATTATTATTATTTAGTTTATATAATATAATAGTTTTAAAATACTTAATTAACTCTTAAGTATTATTAATAATTTAGAATTACTATATAAGAATAAATTAAGAAATTTTTAAAAAGAAATTAAGTATTATTAAAAAAAATAGAAAGTAGGGGGTAGTTTTTAGTTATTTAGAGGGCGATTAATATATTATAACAAGGTTATTAATATTTTAAATTTAGTTAGTATTAATAATTAGTAATTACTACGGCTAGTTATAGTTACTTATAAAGTCTTATTAAAATACGTAATAAAGATATTTAATATCAACCTTAATAAACTAGCTTATTTATAATAATAAAAATAGCCCTTAACAAAGCAGGCCGGACCCTAAAAGGGAGAGTTTATTTATATAATAGTTTTTTTTCTAGCTTTATAAGTATAAAAAATCCACCTTCACGGTATTATATTTTTAAAAGATGTTATATAATATAATATATCCACTAACTATATAATACATATAATATATCCTAAGTACGTACTTAACATAATATAATAATTTAGTTACGAAAACTACTATTTAATTTAGGATAAGATAGCTTGTCACGAAAGGGAATTCGAGGCAGGTCGAAACGCTACTATATTAACCTAATAGATATAACTCAACGTAAAGAGGGAAAAAGTAGACCAGTAGGCGGAATCTGGGGCGCTAAGCTTTTAGGCCCAGCAGTCCAGCAGTCACGTAACCCATAGGGGGTCCGTTAGGTACCTAAGGCCTAGGCGCTAGGGGGCCCAGTGCCCAGTACCCAGCGCCGTAACAAGCTACCCTACGATAGTACTAATTAAAAAAGTTACTAATAAAAGTCGGCCGTAATAATTAGTTACAATAGTTAGTTATAATACTTAAAAATAGCCTTTAACTATAGAGGTTCTAAATTTTAATAATAACGTAGAGATATTTAAAACAAAGCTAAATAAGTTAATATTTATAAAGCTTAAAAGAAATTCTTTTTATCCTTATTTATTACGGCTAGCTAGTTATAATAAGTATATTAATAAAAGTTAAGGCTACGAGTACTAAGTAAATAGTATTATAGTTATAAATAGCTTCCCTAAAGCTATATTTATAAGTCGTAAAATAAATAAGGCTTTAATAATTAATTATAATTTTATTAAAAAAAGTTCTTAATAAAAATAGCTAAAAATAATTATAAAATCTAATACTAAGTTAATTACTAAAAAAGTTATAAAAAGTCTATCCTTAAACCCGGCTTAAATCTATATTATATATAAGTCTTATTCCTAAATATATTTTTTATAACGTTCTTATTTATTATTATTTAACTATTTACCGAACGGTCGTCCGTCTTATTTATTTATAATCGTCCGTCCTATTTATTTATAGGTATCCGTTTTTTGTTTTATTATATAATCGTAGTTACGTAACTTATTTATAGTTCTTCCGTTTTAAAAAAAGTTATTTTAAGTCCGTACTTCTATATATATAATATAATAGCCGCTATAAGTCCCGTAGGGCGGGGCCCTAGTCTTACTATGCGTATTAGGTCGTAATATTATTATTTTTAATATTATTTAAAACTACTCTCTATTTAAACTAAATAAATTTATTAAATAAACTTATTAATATATAAACTACTACTTTAATAAGAACCTACTCTCTTAGTATATAATTAGTAATTAGTAAGCTCATTTAAAAATACTTATTAATAAGTCTACCCCTCTTAAACTAAGTACCCTTAGCTAGCTCGACGCTATAACTATTATAACTAATATAAATATACTTAAAAAGTAATAAAGTACTTTTTAATAATACGGAATTTAGCTAAGTAATATTATAAATATTATAAATAACTAAGTTAATATAGATATAAATATTTAATATATTAATATTAACCTAGTTATAATAATTATAATAAGTAAATAAACAATATATAGGGTTAAAGTAATAAACTAGCGCTTTAAATAGCTTTTATAAGACCCCCTAAGTAATAATAATATTTATATAAAAAAAGAGATTATATTAAACTTAGTTACTTATATAAGTTAATATTAAGAAGTTTTATATGTATTAAAATAAGTAAAGCTCGCCCTATAAACGGCTAGAACTTAAGAAGATTATAGTAAAAGGTTAGGAGCTATTTTAGTTAGTAATTAGGTATAGAGCGTATTATACTTAGTTTTCCCTAATACGTAATATATAGTACGGCCCTAGCGGATTACTCTGCCGAGGGGAAGAGTTTACTTATAATCTTTTTCTTTAAGTCTTATTTAGTTTATTATTAAGTAAACTTATTAAGCTTTTATTAGTATTTAAATAAGGCTATTTTATATACTTAATTTTAAGTAGTTTTTTATATTTTAATATACTCTTTAATTAAAAGAATAGACTTAGTAAAGAGTAACGGATTTAATAAAGAAATATAGTTATTTAGGTTTAATAAATCTTAGATATCTTTTAACTAGGCCTTAACTTATAGAGCGAGGTATTATTTTAGCTAATCTTATTGATAGTTAAGCTTTTATTTAAAAATATTAGTAGTTTTTTTTTAAAAAAAATATATTCAAAATAAAGTTAATAAACGTAATAGGGGTTGACTATTATTATGAAAAAGAATATAGTAAACTATAGTCTTTAGGAAGTAACTTTTTAATAAAAATATAGGGGTCTAAGTTCGGGCGCCTAATATTGCCGTTAATAATCGGTAGTCGTAAACTTTTTAAAAGAGAATATATAAGGGAAAGTTAAAAAGGTAGAAAATTTAAAAAAATAGTCTATTGAGATAGTAGAAGTATCTATTAATACTATATATTAATACTATATAATCGATATTAAGAACCGCCTAAGTAGCTAATAAAAGTAGAAAATATAAATAAATAGGGGTCTAAGTTAGAGCTAGGCTTATAATTATTTTATAATTATTATAGGGGTATTAATATTAATAAAAGAGAATAGTTATTTATTAAAAATAAGAAATAGGTATAAAGCTCGCTTTAAAATAGAGGGTATAAGTAAAGTAGGCCTTAGTAATTATATAACGGAGGTTACGTAACGTATAGTAAGGCTATAAATAGTTAAAGCTATTATAATGATAAATAAAATAACTTATACGTGATAAAATAAGTGAATAATAATTTAAACTACTTTATTAGCTTTATTTAGACCTTTTTTTTTCTATTTCTAAATATAAAAGTAATTCCTTAAAGTAAGTAGTTCTAATAATATTCCTGATATTAATAATTTTAAGCTCCTTTTTTTAAAATATTTAGTAAACTTATTTTAGATCTATTTATAATATAATATTTAGCTTTATTGATAATAAGAGACTAAAGGGTTTCTGGGTTTTTTTTAATAAATATTTATTAACTTACAAATTAATATTTAGTCTACTACTTAATTATTATTATTATAAATTATAATAAGAAAATACCCTTTAGGTTCTAGCCTATCTCATTAGGGGCCATCTTCGCTTTTATAAATAAGCTAATTTATTAGGATTAATATTAAGTATTTTTATTACGTACTTTTATAAAACTTTGTAACTAATTATAATTAGCTATAGCTGTTATTAATTATTAATACTAACTAAATTTAAAATACTAACGATCTTATTATAATATATTAATCGCTCTCTAAATAATTAAAAAACTACTCCTTATTTTTTGTTTTTTTAAATAGCCCTAGATTTTTCTTTTTATTCTTTTTAAATTTCTTATTTTATTATTCTAATATTAATAATATTTTAAGTTTATTAAGTATATTAAAGCTATATTATATAAGTTCGGTATTCATAATAGTAATACTTATAAGGGTATATATATTTTTTTATTTTTAAGTTAATAATAGCTAGTTTATACTTTTTTAAATAATCTTTTTATAAATTAGAATTATTAAGTATAATATTAATAGGATTAAATTACTAGCCCCTAAGGTATTTTTATAAGTTAACGAATTAGCGTTTTAATATTTTAAATATTTTTAAAGTAATGTATATAATAAGCGAGCTACTTAAATAAGCGAGCTACTTACTTAATTATAACTATTTTATTTTTTACTTTCTATTTTATATAATACTATAATAAAACTATGATATTATAAACCAAAAAAGCTTAGTTAAATTTAGCAATCTAAGTTATTAAAAAAAACTTTAAAACTAAGTATTTAAGTAATAGCTAAGATTTACTTAATCCCTCTTAGGACTTTAAATACCTATTTAAAAAGTATACTTACGTAGTAAAATACTATACTAAACTTATAAAAATTAACTATATTTAAAAAAGAGAAGCTAATTAAGTATATTTTTAACTTAAATTCCCGATCGTTTCCTCCCTATATTAATAATATAAAAAATATAGTTAATTAATTACTTACTAATTATAA
Organism: Colletotrichum melonis; assembly: GCA_030868995.1. Taxonomy (NCBI): domain Eukaryota; kingdom Fungi; phylum Ascomycota; class Sordariomycetes; order Glomerellales; family Glomerellaceae; genus Colletotrichum; species Colletotrichum melonis. The sequence goes on along the minus strand of MLGG01000036.1, from coordinate 7,885 downwards.
TACGCTCTTAGTTAAGAAGTACCAGGCTTTAGACTTTATTAAGTAATAATTATAACTCTAGATATACTTTTTTTATAAATATAATTATAAAAGGGCCTAACGTAAAGACTTAAACATAATAATCATATAGTTTTATTTTATAATAAATATAATTATAAAATATAATATTATAAAGTCCGATATTCATAATTTTAATAAGACTAGTTATATAATAAACTAAATTATCTTTAAAATAAGTATTATAAATATAAAAAAGTATTTAAATAAGAAAATAATATAGCTTAGTAATTATGAATAAGTTATAATTATTTAAATTATTAGCTCGTTAAGTTATAATATTATATTATATATTATTACTATAAATAAATATTACCGCTTCATTTAATATATAAAATCCGGTTTATTATATAATTCGGTTATCCTAATATTTAAAAACGGATAAATAATAAATAAAAAAGGCTAAGATTAAGTAAATAATTTTAAATAATATATAAAATTATATATAAAAAGTCGATATTACCTCTTTATTATTAATAGATACGAAAGTTATTATTTTATAAATTTTAAGTCATATTGAAAAAAAAATAATAATATTATTTTTTATATATTAGTTTAATTATTTTATTTATTATAACCCTTGAATATTAAGTATTTTAAGCTTTTAAAAACGGTATATAATTACGAAATTAAAGAATATATATAATAAAATAACATTTATATTATAAAAAAGGACCTTTTTTTATATTTTATAGGGTATTTATAAAAGTAATTATAAAAAAAAGTATTTAAAAAAACTTTTAAAGAGCTAAGTTTGTATTTTTAAATATAAAGAGTGTTCTATTTAAGCTTAATATAAGATTATATACTCTAATATTTTTAAAATTTATTTTAATAATACCCCTAGTTTAGATTTCTTAAATATTAAATAACTTAATAAAAGTATTTTTATAATCGTAACTTATTAAAAATCGAATTACTTATTATTAAAATAGCTCTCTAAGTTTAATCATAAAAACTATTGAGTATTTATTAAAAAGGGTATAAGGATTTATATATTAAATTACTTTATTAAAATTAAAAAACTAAATCTTTTAAAAAAAGAATAACCTATTTAATTAATATAAAAAGACTAAGAAAATACATTTTAAATAAAAAAGAAGTTTTATAATAATTAATAAAAAAGACCTTTAGTTATAAAAAAAGTAATAACTTAAATTAAAAAGAAAACGTATTAAAATAATAGTCATTAACTAAGGATTAAGATAGATTAATAATAGTATAATATTTATAAAAGTACTAGTTATAATATATAAATATACTAAATTACTAAAAAAGTATTTAAAAAAGAAAATATTGAATAGTTTTAATTAAATTACTTTTCTAAATATTACTTATTAATTACGAATATAATATAGTTATAGTTAAGTAGGTAGCTTGTTTATCTAAGTAGCTCGCTTATTATATATGTTAAATAGTTTAATAATAATAATAATAAGGATAGTAATAGCCCTTTGGGGTCCGGTCCGCCTTATTAGGGGCCATTTTCGCCTTTACGGGTAAGCTAGTCTATTAGGGTTAATATCGAGTTTTTATTACGTACCTTATTTTAATAAGACTTTAAAACTAATTATAGCTAGCTATAGCTAGCTATAACCGACCTCGACTATTAATATTAACTAAATTTAAAATACTAATAACCCCGCCGCTATAATATATTAATTACCCTCTGAATAGTTAAAAACTACCCCTTACTTTTTACCTTTTTTAATAGTTCTAAATTTTTCTTTTTAATCTCTCCGAATTTCTTATTTTATTATAATAATATTAGAGTATTAATAATACTTTTAAATTTATTAAATATATCGAGGCTATGTTATATAAGTTTAGTACTAATAATAGTAATACTTATAAAAATATATACGTCTTTTTAGATTTTTAAATTAATAGTAACTAGTTTATACTCCTCTAAATAATTCTTTTATAAATCGGGATCGTTAAGTATAATACTAATAGGATCGAACTACTAGCTTTTAAAATAGAGTTTTACTATCCGGGCAGTACTATTTAGCTATTTAGGTAGTAATCTACTTTTATATAGTCCGTGCGACTAATTAGAGCCTAGTAATTTTTAGCGTACTTTTTATAACTTACCCTCTATACTTTTTATATAGGCCCGAGCTCGTAATTCCTACTTTTTAAGTACGTATTTCTACCTATTACTAATTAACTACTTTTATTTTAACCTACTTACTTCTACTTACTTTAACTTACTTATTTTAACCTCTACTATATTATCGCCGTTATATAATTAATTAGTGATAGATTTATTATAACTTTTAATACTAAAAATTAATTTAATAAAATCTTACGATAATACCGCTATTTTTTTATATATTAAAAACCCTTTTATAAATAGCGCGCCCGCTAATTTAATTAATACCTTTATAACTACCCTATAAGTATTTACCCGTAATTATAGCTTCGTAATCGTTCGCCATAATACTTTTAACTACGTTAATAACTAGGCTACGTATTATATTTTATAATATAACTAAGACTTAGTCCGTTAAACTAAGGGCATTAGTCTCTACTAATTAAAAACATAAAAAGTCGGCTACCCTTAGTAAAATATAGCTACTACTCGTACTTAAAATAAAAAAAATAAACGTTTAAAATTAAAATAAGAGATTATAATTACGGCCTATCCCTTTATTTATTAATATACCCTACTTATTACTAAATTTCCTTTAACTAGACCGCCCTTATTAATAGCTTATCTAAGTATAATACTATTAAACCTCGCGAGATTTTTATAATAATCCACGACTATATACTTAACGTATTATTATATTTTAAATAAAAAGACGTTTATAATAAGTAATAAAAGTAATAACTCGAGCGCCTTAATAATAGGACCCCTACCTAGGTAGTCTTTTATAATATTTAAACCTATAGCCTCTACTACCGCGTTTTATAAAATAAAAAAGACCCTAACCTACCTAAAACTATATTATAAACCTACTTATAATATAAGAAGATATAAAAGCGCTTTCCATAAATAATAAGCTTCGATAATATATATAAAACGAATAAGTTTAAAATACCTCTTTTTTAAGTTATTGATACTATAAATACTAGCTTACTTTTTTACTATACCTTTATTATTATCTTATTAAAACGCCGTAAATCGTACGACTTTTTTATATAATTATTTAATATAATTCGATAAAAAATAAGTACCTAAGTACTAAGTATAGCTATTATTAATTTCAAAAATACCCTTTACTTAGCCTTACTCGAGGTCCTACTTACTATTTAACTCTAACTTTATATTTTTTATATTAATACGAATATAGACCTTAATATTAAATATAAATAGCTAAGTAACGGCGCTATAAAAGTTTAAAATAAGTTTAACGTTAATAAGAATAAGGGATCGGCTAAAGTTTTTATATTAGCCTATAAAAAGTAAAAAGCTACTACCGCCGCCCTTTTTTATAACTTATAAACTACAGTACTTAATAAGATCTTATATATTAATAAATTATTTACTACTTAATAGCTCGAAATTACTAAGTTCGAGTATATACTTATAGACTTTTACTAACTATAAGTATACGTACTCTACGTAAATTTAAAAATTAATTTTAATATTACTTAGAAAAAACTTTAAGCAGATTTCGTTAACTAAACTCTAATTTTATTATACTTAGCTAATACGTATATCCCCCTCTATTATTAATAAGCTTAGTATTTTATTAATAAGTATAAAAACTTTAATATACGTACGAACTCGCTTACTAAGACTACTTATAAAAACTTAAAGTCTTATATTATTATTAACTACGTAGACCTCTATACTATTTTCTAAGTAATTAATAAAATATTAATTAATAAAAAAAGGGGGTATATTAAAACTATTACTATTATAAAATCTCGTACTCGCTACGAATATCTCCGCTAGCCGTAGCTTAGTAATATAATTAAATAAGTAAAATATAAGGCTTTAGATTTTATAGCTTATTAATACTAAATTACCCTTATTATAATACTATTACTTATTAACGAGAACCCGCCCGGTTTCTAGCCTTACTATAAGCGCTTTATAAACTAATATAAACTACTCTATAGCTATAAAATCCTCGACATCTTAAAAACGACTAAAAGTTAATTAACGAAGTACGATATTTACCTACGTTAATAACTTAAATAGCCCTTAATACGTCGATCTATCTTATTTATAAAATATATACTAACCTCCCTAAGATCTTAATAATACCCTAATATAAATTAAAGATCCCTATATTATAACTAGTTTATATAAGCGGCTACGTAATTAAAAAATTCCGAATTTAATATTTATATTTATAAGTAGTATCTTATTATTAAGTAGCCTCTCGTTAAATAGCCTCTCGTTAAATAACTTACTATTATTAAATAAGTAGCCTAAACTACCTCGCAAAACTACGAACCTAGCCCCGCGGCTAATAAAAATAAGTATTTATTATAACTAGTTAATATTTAAATATAATATAGAGGACGAATTAATAATAGAGCTACTATAAAAAATTATTTAGGACTATATTATAATTAAAAAAGACGTCTTAACGTTAATAAAATATAATAAACGTCGTATTAAATAGCTACTAGCGTTTATAGCGCTAAAGAATCTCTAATTTAGTTAATTAATTAATAAAAAGCTATAGTTAAGAATAGTTTTAACGATTTTAATAAAATCGAGATTTAATAAGATCTCTTAATTACCGTAATAAAAGCTAAAATAATTTTCAAATTATATTATTTTACGTAAGTAATTAGAAATAGTTTAAGTACTTAAGTAGAATATAAGGTAATTATACTAATTATAGCTAATACGGAACGCGCAGGTTAAAAAAAAAACTTAAATAATCTAAATACTACGATTAGTTTAAAAAGTAGATTACTACTTAAATAGCTAAATAGTACTACCCGGATAGCAAAACTCTTAAAATATCTTTATAAGTTAACGAGTTAGCGTTTCGGTATTTTAAATATTTTTAAAGTAAATAGTTCGATAGTAATAATAATAGTAATAGTAATAATAATAGTAATAGTAATAGTATAATAAAAATAAATAGTAAGGAAAGCGTTTTTTGATTTTAATAAAAGAAACGAGGTAACGAATATATATATATATATAAGTTAAAGTTAAAAGCGTTAGAGTAAATATTAGTAATAAAAAGGTCGGTATTATTCTTAATAACAGTAACGAGGGTATCTCCGATACTACTATTATAAGCTACTATACTTAAAAAGGTAACTAACTTAGCTAAGTACGCGGGCTTATAAAGTAGTAGCGTCGGGCGCCTAATATTACTATTAATAATCTTAAACTTTATAAAAAAGAAAGTTAGAAAAATAAAAAATCTAAACAAATAGTTTATTAAAATAGTAGGAGTATTTATTAATACTATATATTAATACTATATAAATAATATTAAGAACTGCCCGAGTAACTAGTAAAAGTAGAATATAAAATTAAAGGATAGTAATAGTAATAATAATAATAATAATAATATAATAATAATAAATAATAAGGGAAGTAGCGTTTTTTAAATTTAATAAAAAAAACGAGGTAATAAATATATATATATATATATAAGTTAAAGCTAAAAGCGTAGTAAATATTAATAAGGTTAGTATTATTCTTAATAATAATAACGAAGATATCTTTAATATTATATTATTATAAGCTATTATTACTTAGAGAGTAATAAACTTAGCTAAGTAAGTATAGGCTTATAAAGTAATAATATTAAGTACTTAATATTACTATTAATAATCCGTAATTATAAACCTTTTAAAAAAGAAAATTAAAAAGTTAGAAAATTTAATAAAAAAATAGTCTATTGAAATAGTAGGGGTATTTATTATCACTATATATTAATATTATATAATTAATATTTAGAACTACCTAGCTAACTAGTAAAGGCAGAATATAAAATTAAATAATAAGAAAATAAAGGCTATACTAGATAAGTAGTTCCTAAACGTTTAGTAATAACTTTAGATTTATTATATTAACTTTCTCTTTAAGGTCTAGCCCGCTTTATTAGGGGCCATCTTCGCCTTTATAAATAAGCTAGTTTATTAGGGTTAATATTAAGTTTCTATTACGTACTTTAATAAGGCTTTATAATTAATAATAGCCGGCTATAGTTAGTATAGCTATTATTAACTATTAATATGAACTAAACTTAGAATATTAATAACCCCGCCGCTATAATATATAAATTACCTCTTTAATAACTAAATACTACTACTTATTTTCTCCTTTTTTCTTATATATATATTCTACTTTTATTAGCTACTCGGGCGGTTCTTAATATTATTTATATAATATTAATATATAGTATCAATAAATACTTCTACTTTTTAATAAATTATTTCTTCTAAATTTCCATCCTCTTTTTTAATTTTCCTTTTTATAAAGTTTATAATAAATTATTAATAGTAATATTAAGTACTTAACGCTACTATTTTATATTACGAAGGTAACTTTATTTACCTTATTATTCGCCTTATTATCAATATTACATAAGTAATATATATACTATAATAATCTACGTTTTTCGTAGATTATTATAGGCATTGATTATGTAAGCAATACTGCTTATATAGGCTTACGTAAGCAATAGAAAGTATCAAAAAGAAACGGAATAAGCTAGAATCCTCTTGAGACGGAATTACGTACTACGATTACGCATTCACTTACGTATGCGCTTATTAATTATTTTATAATTAATAAGTAATAGAATATTCTAGTAGGAGGTTTTTATGCCTATATATAGGCGTATATTTACCTACTTAGACCTTTCGTTAGGTAAGTAACTTCTCATATAGTAATTTAACTATATTACTCTCTTTAATATAAAAACCTCTTTTATATACGCTTATTATACTTATATTTATATATTCTTGCTTCTATATAAATATTTACTTTTTATATTCTTTTATAAGAATATCCCGTACCTCATTATAGCTATACGTGCAAAATTTTATAAGCTACTTACTTAGCTAAGTTAATTTATTTTTTAAGTTCTATTTTTACTAGCTACTTAAGCAGTTCTTAATATTAGTTATATAATATTAATATATAATATTAGTAAATACTTTTACTATCTCGTTAAACTATCTTTTTTTTAAATATTCTTTTACTTTTTTAAACTTTCTTTTTTATAAAGTTTATAATTATAAATTAATAATAATATTAAGTATAATACTACTATTTTATAAGCCGTTTATTTATTTAGCTAAGTTTATAGCCCTCTAAATAATAATAGCTTATAATAGTAATATTAAAAATACTATTATTATTATTATTATTAAAATAACTAATACCGACTTTATTAATATTTAGTATACGTTAATTTATATATTATATATTTATTATTTCGTTTTCTTTATTAAAATTAAAAAACGCTACTTCTCTTACTATTTATTACTCTTATTATTATTATTACTATTGAATTCTTTATTTTAAATATATATTATTAAAATATTAAGATACTAATAACTCGTTAACTTATAGGGATACCTTAAGGAATATACTTAGTAATTCGATCTTATTAGTATTATACTAAAAGACCCCGAGCTATATAATAAGGTCGTTTTAAAAAATATAGATTAAATATTATTAATCTAAAGATCTAAAATATATATATTAATATAAATATTATACTTATTAATATTTAACTTATATAATATAGTTTTAATAAAGGGAATTGATAGAGAGGCATGCAGAATTGATACAGAGGCATGCACCTTACAGCGGCATGCGCATCCGCTGCTGTGATTGGCTGAAATTTTAATTGTTAGTGCACTTAGATTCTGCCACTTTTTCTCA
>MLGG01000034.1:0-14791 GCA_030868995.1 Colletotrichum melonis | reverse complement strand
CCCACCACGCGATCCACGGCCCTTCCGCGCCCCTCACGCTGTACCGAACCTACGGACCGGCCGCATCCAGACGCTCGCGGGATTGACAAGCAGCCTATGGAGATCCTGCTACATATCGCCGAGTGCATTGAGGATGCCGCCAGCCTCGCATCCTTTTCGGCGGCTTGCACGAGGACAAGATACGCCAGCCTTCCGTCACTTTACGTTCGGTTTTTTCGAAGGCGAGGCCCCGCGTGGGTTTCGCGTCGTCTCATCGAGACACGCGATCCCCTCCTCGAGGCGCCGCCCGATGCCGACGTAGCGTTGGCCATCACTCTTCTCGGCGACCTCGGCAGGGGCCTATGGCAGACGAACGACCTACCACTCTTGACGATCAAAACAAGATGGCGCGAGCTACAAGAGCCGGCCCGCGACCGCCACCCTGGTTCAACATCAGACGGCGCCGACTCGGAGATTATGGAGGAGGGCGTTATGGATATGCCCATGCGGGATCGGGACAGCGTGGCCATGGATATTAGTCTTGTGCATGTGGCGGCAGCGTGCGGGTTGGACGAGCTCCTGCGGTGTCTGGTGACCGAGGAAGCCGACCTGTCTGCAACGGCTGTCTTCGTTTGGACCGAAGACCGCGACTTTCGGGTGAATGACACCAGCCCATTGACGCTTGCGATATCGAACCAAAGGCTCTCGACCGCGGAGCTGCTCCTGGAACTGGGGGTCGAAGCCCATGACGGCTGGAAGACGGCGCTGCGCGTCGGGAGGGCAGACTTTGTCGAGCTCCTGCTCAGGTACGACCCGGAACTGCGGACACAGGAACTGGATCGTTACCACGGGTACGAAGAGGAGGAGAACTTTGGCCGTCCCTTCTCGCCGTTGACTTTCTGCCTGAAAGTTTGTACTCGGGATCCAGTGGCCATCTTTCGCAACTATGCCCGGTACGGCTTTGACACGGAGGAGAGCATGTACGGCGCAGATCGTCTCCTCCCATGGGCGGTAGTCTTGGGCCATAAGGAGACTGCCTACTTCCTCGCCGAGGAGCTCTCGACCGTCCGCGACATCGTACCCCTATTTCGGCTCGTAGCACTGTCTGCCCACGAGCCGGCTGGGCGATTGGCGGAGGGCGTCCTTCGTGCCATGGCCAGGGCAGGCCGAGTGCAGGGTGGCACGCTGCCGCGGGGCCGCCGGAGACATATGCCTACGGTGTTATGGGAGGTGCCGACGCAGGCCCTCAGGGACTGGGCCCGCATGGACCGTCTTTACCGGCTATTCGGCATCGCGGAGCCGGTGATCTCCCAAACATTGCTGCCCGAGAAAACGGTCGCGGGCCGATCGCCCCGAGCGAAGACGTATGCCTGTGCTCCCTCGGATGCGGATAGGGATCCGGATACCGGGGAGCGCGGAATGGATCGAGAAATACTAGTGCGTGTACAGGAGGACCTGGACTACGTGAGGAGCTCCGCCCGGAAGACGAACGACAGCTGTCGATTCCTGAATGTAAGTCTCGCGTTTATTCACTCCATTGCCCCTTTCCCGTTCTCGGTGGCCGGGTACCATACGCAGTCAGCCCTTATGTAGCACTTGGGCACGCTTAACGGGCCTCACCCGACCCCAGCAGGCCGCGGCTGACAATGGATAGCTCGACGCCCGTGTACTACACATCACATATGCCGTCGGCGAGTCATTGGACGAAGGCACTTCCGACTCGTTGTGGGGACCAGAGCCGGGAACCGTAGGGGACTGGATCGAGGAGCTTAAGTCGGGTGAGGATATGAGGCATGTGACCGGTCCGCCGATACCGTGGCCCTGGCAAAACGCCTCCCGTCCTTTCATCGATGAGGTGTGGCGGCGGGCCGACATTCTCGCAGATCTCGACAGGCCAGACGGGGAATGGCGAGAGCTTGTGCACCGGCGCCTGTTGGAATGGGCGCTCGCGGCACATCACCGCTCGCTGAAGCAGTCGTCCTCGTCCCCGGCAACAAGTGTCGAGCGACCATCCTCGTTGGAGTTTTCGGTTGCGTACACCGGGACCGAGAGCGGGCCCAACGACGCATGCAAGGCTGGCCTCCACACGGCTCGAGACTGCTGTCTCCAATACGTCGAGGAGGGCGGCGAGGCAGGCCGCCGTAAGGCGCACAAGGTCGTTTCCATCCTCGCCACCGGCCCCTGCGCGAAGCCGGGTGCCAGCAAGAGGGAGATGGGTACCTGGCACCGGGCCCACGAGGAGAGCCTGTACGCATCCGGCATCATCGACCCCGAGTCCACTGACGACGACCGCGGACAGTTTCCCTTGATCGATGTACTGTGGGGGATCATCGTGCGAGGGCACAGCTGGACCCTCGTCACCACGGGATTGGAGGTCGAGGCCAGGCCCGAGTCTGTCGGCCAGAGAGATCGGTTTTACGAAGGTCCTGTCTCCTACGCGACACACATAGGCTCGACAGAGACGTACGATGGCATCCTTACACTCCTTACGTCGTTGCCCGTCATTCTCGCCTGGGTGGATCGCTTGTACGTCGGTCCGCTGGCCGCGCGTCTCACTACTTTGGCCGGCCGCCAGTCACGAAGGCGAGCCCGTGGTCGTGGCCCCGGCCACCAGGCATAACGACATGTAGCAAATCACTACCTTGCCAGTCTCGGTGGCCTGTCCTAGCACGGCACTTTACCATCAACCGGGGCCTGGACTATCGGTAGTTGGTTACTTGGCGACTCTCCTGCGGCCTTCTGCTTCGATATCACTGAAGTTGGAATCATCGACTGCACTGCGCCCGATGAATGCCCACATGCTTTCCTTCCGTTGATCGTTACATAGCCGGATGAAGTTGCTATCGCAGTATGTCTGGTAGTCCGTCTTTGTCAGGAGGCACAATCGACTCGACCAGACGTCTACACACCCTTAGAGCGTGGAAACGCAAAGAATCTAGCTTCCTTTCCCATCGTGCAATCACTCGTAGATCAACGTCCTACACTATGCTGCCTACCTCTAGCATGACAACTGTTGAACAACTGTCAGTGCTACTCAAGAGACCTTGTGGTAGGTCACAACGGTGGAAGGCCGTGATTTCCAAACGAGAAACTCGACGAGAGGTCACAGTCGTCACACGAACGTCACGAGGATCTTTCCGACCGATGGAATAGGGACTGGTGTGTAATCTTAGATACCTCATGTTGAGCTCACGGCTCCCGGGAGGCAACGGAATAAAAATCATCATCGTCGTCATCGCTGTCAACGTCGATAGCGGCGGCAGACTCCTTCTCCTGCCGGAGGCGAGCAAGGACCATGGCAGACATTCTCCATTGAATCTCTGCCTCAGCTCGGGCCGGCTGGGGCGCGGACATCGCCCAATGCTCGCTCTCGAGCTGCTCAATGTCGAAACCAGCCGACGTCAGCGGTGAACCCTTCCCGGTGGCGGGCTCGGTCTCGGGCGCGGCGGAGGTGGAAGCCGGCGCAGAGGTAGCTAGGTTTTCTGATCATTATCAGTTATGTGAGCGACAACTGCGTGATGAGTATCACGATTGCGAGACTGACTCGAATGGGAAGAACGCCTGCTGCCCTGGGGGTTGTAGTGGCAGTTGGCACAAGCGCCACTGGTGATCTTGCTCGGGGAGGCAGGCGCCACAACACAGGCAGACCACGGACCACGGCGATCAGCGCAGCGAGAGCAGGAGGAGGGTGCCTCGAGGCCCACGAGCTGGACCATCGCGGCGGGGACGTTCTGGCTCTTCCTCGTCGTGGAGTTACCACGGGAGTGGATGTTGCGCTCGATGGGGCGGCGGACAGGGAGTTCGGCGAGCTCCCAGGCCGCGTCGGTAGGCGGCTTCTTGAGCTTGTGCACGAGGGCGCGCAAAATGTACTTCTCCGGAGCTCGAAATCGTTCGGTAAGGCACCTTAGGCGCCAGCAAAACATATAGCGAGGGGTCACCTCGGAACATAAGGTAAGGTGTTGTTGTCACCTTAGGTACCTTGGTAGATGAGGATGGTTCCCCGCCTTACATAAGCAAGTCTTGTAGTGCAGTATCCACTGCTCTTTTGTAGTGGGGTCGCCGCTTTGGACATGTAGCCAATCTGGAGTGGTGCGTTCCGGCACCGATGGGGTCTGTGCTACCTACCTCTCTCTTACCTTCGCAGGCCACCTCGGGAATGTACGATATATGATGGAAGGCGACGAAGGGTGCTGCACCTTCGGTATCTTACCTTTGCTGCTACTCTCCCATTCTTACGAATCAGACGACGCGCGGTACCTCTGACGATCAGAGGCATCGGGACAGATATGCACCAGACGCAAGATTATGTGGTCTTCCCGTTTTATGTTAAAGGCACTACGGTGAACGACGATACGCCATCGTTAGCACATTTCACACGGGAGGTGTCGATAGTCAATGGGCTGCAGACGAATATGTTAATCGGCACCGACATCATGAAACCAGAAAAATTCAAAGTCGATTTTGCTACCTCTACAATCACGATTCAATCGTGCGATATCAACATCCCGGCATATTGTGATTCCAAACGACGACCACCCGTCAAGGCCACGACTCGATGAGCCACGACTCGATCAGCCACGACTCGATCAGCCACGACGATGACGATACCGCCGCACGCCTCATCTCTACTCCCAGTTATACATACCGCCGCGACCAACGAAGATGTACTTTTCGAGCCAGCACCGCACGACAAATTTACATCATACGCATTGTTAGCCGACGAGAATATGCGGCAAATCGTTGCCGTCAACAACACCAACAAACCTATCATGATCCCCGCGAAAGCCAGAGTCGGCTCCCTCCATTCAATTGTCAGAGACGCCTACCTTACTGTTAGCAGGTCAACGACGACCAGGCGGGTTGGGCGGCGAATTTCGGTAGCACTGACGGCGAATTTCGGCAGCACTGACGGCGAACCCGAGGAAACCACAACTTCCAAGCCGATAGAGGTTCACGCGACTGAGCGGACAAAGAAGCACACGACTGGGATCACGATACACGACGGGGGCCGACGAAGCCGACCACTTTATGCCCCTACTAGACCGCTTCCAAGACGTCTTCAAGGATACGGGCTTCACCAACGTTCCCGAGGAACAATGGATGCGAATTGCCCTCAAACCGGGCTGGGAAAAGAAGGTTCCCAGGACGAGAAAGATGTACCATTTGGGAGTTGACGAGAAGGAAGTCGTCCGGAAACAGCTGGGTACACGTATCGACCAAGGACGACTATATCGCACCGAGAATCCCCAGACCAGTGGCCAGACATCATTCCCCGACTAATTGCAATTTGAGATCAAACAACAGCAAATCCGCCTCAACAACCAAGTCGCCTAACGAAATCGTCCAGGCATTCACCCCCAACAACATCATCGACGTTCTCGCAAACGCGACCAACAAATTGCCAGCCGGACCTGAGGCACGACTTGAGGCGCACGACGCGATCGCTATCGCAGCCGTCCGTACAAAATCACACTACGACCGAAAGCGCCCTGCCAAATTCTTTGAGGTCGGACAACGTGTTATGCTGGGATTACGCCGCGGTTATAATACACCACAGTCAACTGCGCTGGGAAAGAGGTACTCGCTACAATACACTAGGCCTTTCACGATTCTCAAACGAGTCGGACGACTCGCATATAGGCTCGACTTACCACAACACGCAAAGATACACGACGTGATCTCGGTGGACCAACTAGAACCTGCACCACCACTCGATATCTACGGACGGACACTGCCAATGCCGACAGCGATCTTGCCAGCGGACCTGCTAACAAAAATTATCGACGTCCGTCAGAGCAGGAGCAAACTACGATTCTTATCACAACCGGACGGACTGGGCGAACAATACCGACAGTAGCTGGACCTGCCTTACAAAATCGTCGCCGCAAGACATCTAACACCACAACAGAAGGAATATTCGCTTCAACCGGAAAACAGTTCTTTTTCACCGTGGAGAACAGCATCAGCCATTCCCGATTTCGAGCACCTGCCGAAGGTCGAGGATCGAGCCTGCCGTGCGATCTCGACTCCCCACCACCTGTGACCGACTACTTAAACCTCTTCTTCGACCGCTGCGGCTGGGCCCTTTTCTTCCCCTCTACACACACACACACACACACACACACACGCACACACACACATACACACACACCCACCAACATGGCACAACCAGAGGCGAGAGAAGGAGACGACGACTCAGAGCATGAGCACGACCCTGGATACTACGCAAGGGAAAGGGACTTTCGCAGCTGGTTCACGCCTCACAACCCGTTCACTATGAACCTGCCACCCGAGATGATCGGACTGGCGAGCCACTCAAATGTCCGACCGCCCACATCACGCGACGCCAGCGCGCAAAAGGTCCAAGTCCAAACAACCAGGCAGGAGCTACCCAAACCAGAGGAGACAATGCCCGAACGCGCAACTGGCAACCGAGCCGCGGACAGTCAAGGCGAAGAGCCGACCGGCAGCAAGCGCAAGAACCGGGAGGAAAACAACACGAGAACTGAGCAACCAAAGAAGATGCCGAAGGCCAGAGACAACACGTCGAGATCACAACCCATCACGATCTTACCGCACATGTTCGTGCCCAATGCCAGCACGTCAAAATGGCACTACCCTGACGTGAACCCGGCAATGCGAAAACGACCTCACAAAAAAAACCACGACAGCTTGGAGCGTGCCACGATTTGCTTCAACAACGACTTGAACAACATCGCATTCTCGGAATTTGAGAAGGTTTCCGTCATGACGCTCCTGTATCAGACACACACTGAGAGCCAAAAGAAAGGCGATTTTTCATCATATCCTGCATGCAGGGCAATGCACACGACCGGCACAATGAACCCGACGACGGTGGATGTGATTGCAGCGTTGTGCCTATACAACCTCAACCCGCTGAAAGGTTGGCACGCCTGTTCCAACTGGGGTAGACTACTGCGACACCTCCTCATCCACGACTCCGCGAAGCCCGAACACGACAACAAACTGGATGCTCTCCTTACAGGTTGCGGACGACAAAGGCTTAAGCCTCGAGTTGCTGTCGCGACTCCCTCCCAAGCTCAGGGAAAAGAGAAGCCGGCAAACACTTTCCCGGCCAACAACGCGACCCCGATCCAAGGTGAGAACAGAGAATTCCACGAGTTTATGCAGAAGGTGACTACCGATACGACTATGGACAACAGAGCGAGAATGATTTTCCTTCAAGAGGAAATGAAATTGCGAGGATGGCAGGAAGAAGCAGAGTACGCGGCGAAGATGACCGACGAGAAAATCTCACGTTACGACCGAGAGACGATTCGCAGAAAGGTGATCCGACACCTCGACGCCAAACTCCGAGGACAATCCGGCGACCTATTGCCAAAGCATTACACTATCAAATGCAACAATTGCGAACAACATAGAACTTTTTAGAACGCAGATGCACGATTCAGGACAGCGTACATGGGGGGAAATCGCGACAACGACGCCGCCAGGAGCGCATTGCTTTCATTCATTGCAATGGAGTTAGGCAATGGATGGTAGCGACGAGGGCGTCGCGATGCTTCAGCTGAGGGGGGAGGCTGACACCCGCCACCACACCTGTGGCTGCCAACCAGCCACAACTATGGCTTGGAGAGCCATTACTATTAGAGAGGGCAAAGGCCCGCAGACATAGATAGACAATCAACTTAACCGATGCAACCCACAGATGACCTGCCCGTGACAGACGCCCACCTCGGCTTTGGGAAAGGGGGTATAATGATGTAGAGACATCCGTCCTCCAGGTGAGATACCGATAGATACCTTAGGTCTGAGGCTATTATGGGCACCGGGTTATGTCGTCGTGTGTCTTCGTCGCGAAACCCCGGCCTGTGGAAGTAGGGTGGCACCGAGCGTCTTGAGCCTAAGTAAGGTAGGTTGGGAAGGTAAAGGCATCGTGATCCTTATGTGAAGTCTTCTCGTGCTCAAGCGCCTTCCATGGTTCGATCTGACACGCAACAGGGGCAAACACAGTATGGTAGGCGACCGGAATAGGGCAGATCAATGCTAGAGAGGTAACTATTGGATGCTAAGCATGCGACCGGTTTCGGCCCCCCCAGATCCTCCTCCACCTCGCCCTTCCTTGACCGCAAGCCCTGCAGACCCTGGCTGCGCAGCGCCTGAAGCAGGATCCCTCCTACGGCGCAGTCGGAAGTGCTGGCGTTTCCAGGCCGCCGCGTACCACCGTCTAGCTCGTCATGCGACCAACACGGGCCCTGTCGATTGGGAGACAAGACCGGTGCGGGCCGGCGCTTGCAAGGGGTTCGCGATCATCCCTGTGGCGCCGTTCTGTCTCAGATCTCTCCATCCAGATATGCGCCCGATCGACGTCTTCTTCGGCGAATAGGAGCCGCAGCTGTATCCTCGTGGTGATTGACCTTGAAAGCTCGGCCAATGTCGGGCAGAGCTGGCTCCATCGACTCGATCGGCGCCTTCTTCCACGCCTGACAAGACCGGATCGCGTCTTCGGTCGTGAGGATAAGCATCTTCTGACGACGCCGTAGGTTAGCATCGTAGTCTCTGGTGGGGGTTCCGGGCGATGTCTTACCTCGATGTGCGGGGGCGACCGACCACGGCGGAGCCAGTCCTCGAGGTCAGGGACTCCCCGGATAAGGACCTCGGGTCTTTCCGAGGGAAGCTGACAGATGCTGGACTCCTTGGACGGGTGGGATGCCCACATGAAGACCTGGCTGGCATCCTCCCACATGTATGTAACCGACTTGTCTCCCCTCAGCTCGGAGCTGAGAGCAAAGAGGACCAGACGGGGCAGCACCGCGACGAAGTGACGGGAGCCTCGCTTGTTCATCTGTAGATAAAGCGTGTCGAGAAGGTCGAAGTGTGATGAGGCATGGTTACGCTTCGTGACCTCGTCCACCAGGTCTTGTGGGGGGTACAGGAGCACGGCGACACTGCCGGAAGACCCTTCCTGGTTGATGCTGGCGCGCATAGCGAATGTTGTTTGTTGTCCGGAGTTCCGCCTTTCTCGTTACTGCCGTGGCGGCGGTAGGCTATGGGTTGACTGACGTGAGGTAGCTGCGTTAGCGCATGGTTCAGGACACGCCAGAAAGGAACGCAACGGACGCAGGCCGCAAGCGTCGCTCGCTGCGCTTGACGGAGAAGGGCTCGGTCGCGACCTGGACGACGATGTGTTTTCACTTACCTCGGGAAGACTTGCGAACACGGTACTCTCTGGTTGCGCGATGGAAAAAAGGTGAGAAGAGCGGGTTGGGGCGACGTGGTGGCAATCGCGACTGACGTGCGGAATATGCCTGCGTGCCCAAGGTTGGCGGTGGTGGGTGAGGCGTAGTCGGCTGGGTGAACGACCCGAACTTAGGTGCCTTGTGTGAAGCGGATAGGAGAGTGGAGGGAAAACGAAGTGAAAAAAAAAAAGAAAGGAAGGAGCGGTGGTGAAGCTGATGGGAGAGGGGAGCAAGAAGAGGAGCCTTGGAAAGGTGTGCGGTGCGGAAGGAGCTTTATGTGGAAGAACAGACTACCTTTACCTGAGGGGGTTGAAGACGAACGTACATATCTCACCTCAGGTAGAGTTGTTTCGTTGGTGTGGAAGGCAGGAGGGGACGCGGGCGGAAGGTGAACCCAGACCCCTCACGAAGGTAAGAGGGACGTACCTGCCCTGGAGGTCCAGGTTGCCTAAGGTAGGGAACAAAAAGAAAAGCTCGAGATGCTCGCGAACTGAAAGCACCTCACAGCTTCTAAGACAAGGTAGTCAGGCATCTCAGAAGAATGTCTTGATGATCAGAAGGTGAATCCGGGCGGCAAGATACCTGAGGTACCAGGCACTGCCTCATGTACTGCAGAGACTCCACCTCCCTCGCACCTTACACATACCTGACCTACCTTACCTTGCCTTACCTTACCTTACCTTAGGTACGGTAGGCAGGATGAGGCGGCTCGGTCCGATGGGCAGCTGCCTCACCTCTCAACCTCGAGGGACTTGTCGCGATGGCTTCATCCATTGGTCCCACACCGAGTCAGGTGAATCCGGTCATATGATTGTCGAATATCTATAGGTACCCTCTTTTCTGGCGCGAGCTTTCACAAATGAGTTCAATCTTTCCGCCATGGCGCCCAAGAAAGCTGTCGACTGTTCGTACAGGACGGGTACGATGAACGTGGACGGATGACGGATAGGGACACACCTGCCTCGGCCACGTCCATGACCTCTGCTCGGCGTTGAACGGCAAGCACGTTGTCATGAATGGAGCCGATCCGGGTATCGTTGGCGGCACGATCGCCAGGACGAGCCTGCTCAAGGACTTGAAAATCAAGCACACACTTAAACGTCGACACCCGCGTCCTTGCTACGGTTCTACCATGTCTCACTCCCGAAGAAGGCAGCCCAGAAAGTCGTCGTGCTTCGACCAACTGCAATCATATGTGTTGACGACGAGGTCCAACTCGATCGATGCCTCTGATCTAGAGGATCCTCGGAAACGATGGCATTGATCCAGCGGATCTCGAGGATCTCGCGCCTTTCGTACGCTTGCCTGAGGGCCATGATATCGATCATGAGCCTCTTTTCCTTCGTGGTCCCCAATTTGACGAGGCATTCGTACAGCGAGTAAGAGTCGGTACAGACAATCGTTGGAATTGGTGGAAGGTTGAGCCGATCCGTGATCCTCCTCAGCGTCGTTGAAATCGCGTGGGCGAGGTCAACGCCGTTGACCATGCCGTAGACTTCTGACGCGAGGACACTTCCCGTTACCCGCTTGCTTTTGGGTCGACGAGTAGTGGATTACATTACCATGGATTGTGAAATCGCTTTCGCCCATATTCTCGTTGGCCGGAATGACAATATACCCTAATTGCGAAGTGAGGTAGTCGTTGTTCGCGGATGACCCATCGACGCGGACGTAGTGCTTGCTGGACGTAGAGCTTGCTGGTCGCTAGTTCGATTGGGTAGTAGACGAGACCTCGATCGAGGTTTGCCTGCTGCCATCTGAGCCGTTTGTTGAGTGCCTCGACGTCTCGATCGCTTGGTTCTGTGGCCTGCGCTGCCCTGGCGCAGTCAAAAGCCGCCTCGGGTTGGCATATGCTCGCAATGTACGCTCCTCGCGCGAGATCCGCCTTGTACTGCTTTTTGGCATCGGTTGCGTTCGGATCGACGAGGTCGATTTTCTCGCCCTGCCCCTTTTGCCGAAAGTATAAAAGGGTAGGTTTTGGTGGTTCTTCTCGGCAGCAGCAGGGTGTGATCGGCCCAGTCATCGATCTTGATAGTGGTCCTCGATTGATGTGCCAAGTGACTGGCCTCGGGATCTTTGTCGATTGCCGATTTTGCTGTTTCGTACACGTCCAACCTCCTGCTTCCTCGTGATCTCTGAATTCCTCCCTTCCTCGCTCGAGCTCCTTCTGGGCGGTATTCCGTAGTAACCGTCGAAGGTAGGCGCCGGGCGGCTCGTAGAGGAGCAATATGGGCAGTTGGATGCGGTTGGCGAGGTTGAGCCCTCCTTCTCGTGAGGTCGCGACGTTGACGAATTTGCCCTCTGATCGCCACAAAGCTGCGCCACGTTACTACGTGCTCGTACTCGACCAAATCAATGTCTTGGAGGTCTCTTCTTCCGTGGTCTCTCGGTGCCCTATTTTATAGCTTTCCGGGCAGTCTTTTTCGTGGCTCAATTGCGTTGATCGGGCAATTGTCGCGCGCCGGCGGTTCCTTCTGCTGCTTTGTTAATTTCTCGATTGCCTCGCGAACCGGCCGCGGTGGGTGTGTTTGGTGGAAAAGCTGCTTGGGGGCGACGGCGAAATATTGGTCGCTCAAGCGGTTTCGTCAATTGGCGTAGTTTGACGTGGTGGACGTCGACCTCTCGTAGGCAGAAAAGGGCTACGATCTCTCGATTCCGTGCGGCATTCGAGGATCGCTTCTCTTCCGCCTGCTTCTGTGGGGTTGATTAGCACAAACCTCCTATCCCGTGCGGTAGTGGGAGGTCGTCTCTTCTGCGTAGCAACATGCCTTGCTGATCTGCGAGGGTGGAATTGAACCACTGATCGGTTTTGGTATCCCTATGGCGGGGTAATTGGTTCGCACCGTGGGTGACGAAGAGATCAATCGAACTATATGAATTCCTGCGTAGGTGTAAAAAGGAGGTTCCAACCGTAGGTTAGGCAGGCCGCGAAAATCGGAAGTAGGGGCCGTAATTGGCCCCTGCGCGGTCGGCCGTACGCCGAGGTCGAATTGGACTTCCAATCCGACAGCCGGCCTATCCTAGGTATAAGTGGTGGTTTTGCGTCTTGAAGCACTTGGCCGTGCCGCAGGGGGCGCCGGCCTTGCTCCCGTCCCGGAAAGAGCGATTCATGAAGTTCGCGGTCATATCAGCGACCAAGGGACCCGATCAGGCCAAAGCCGTGGAAGAGGACCCCAGGCCAGGTACTACCTCAGGTACCTCGGATCGTGAAGGGAGGGGAGAACATTTTACTTTTCCTCTCTCCCCGGCCCAGAATTGGCGCCCAGAAGATAGGTAGGGAAGGAGCGGGAAAGCGCCGGCCCGAACATCGTCGGTTAAGGATCGTGACTGTGGCATCGGCCTCACCCCCCAACACGTAACACGTGACCGTACATAATATGGCTGGGGCTGGCAGCACTTCACTTTTCATCAAACCGCCCAATCTTTCCTCCACAGACCTACCTCTTTTCTTCCTTTCCTCCGCGGCGTTTTTTTGTCTTCTTCTTTCCCTCTACCACAACGGACATCGCGCTATTTTTGCACAGCGGCCTCGCGATTTCGCGCAAGCCCGCAGACGACTGCTCCTGCCCCAACAGGCCCACGCGCCAGGAGCCCAATTTCCTTTCCTATCTTGCGATTTTCGCGTCCAAGCCCTTACTCTACATCTCCGTCTCCGACCGGGCCTTCTCGTCGTTTCCGTTCGCAACAACAAGTCACTCATCGCACGTCTTTCTCATCAAGCAAGTGAACTGCGATCTCTGATCCGCCCTCCCTCTCTCTGTCTCTCGATTCCGTCTTCCGTTGGCTGCGCGAGACGCCGGCGTTTGTCATCATGGTTCGCAGCCCTCCCAGATCTTCCTGTGTAAGTATCGCCTTTGCAGGCCCTCGGCGCCGTGGAAACTGACCGCCGCAACTCAATTTCAGCCATCGCCCAGCGCGTCCGAGCTCGCCGACTCCGCCGCCCGCGAGCGGGCCCAAGACGAGCTTGATCGGCAGCTCCTGACCAAGACGAAGTTTTGGGATCTCGACACCCTCGAGGAGAACGCCCATCTCCCCCAGGAGCACCACGGCGCGCTCGACGTCTTTCAGGACGTTCTGAGTCTGGAGTTTATGAGAAGAAACACGAAGAAGGTGACGCTCCAGGGTTTCGAGCGCTTTTTCTGCATGGTCCACGACCTGCTTCATCAGCGTCTTGACATCGCCCTGGCGCGCGGCAGCGGCGATCGTGATATCTATCACCCCACCGTACTCTTCGTCGAGCCGAAGCAGCTGCTCGCCCTCGGAATGGTCAGCCGTTAGGGACGGCAGCCGGAGTTGGCTGAGTGGGCGCCCGGCATCCTCTTCACGTTTTTCATCGACAACGCGACCCTGCGAGAGGTCGACGGCTTCCTTCCGAGGCACTCTTGGCCAGTCGAAACCACCGACTCGCAGACGATCCTCCAGGAAGGCACCGAAAGAGGTCGGACACTCGGCGGGTTTGTGGATAAGCACATCGACCGGCGAGAGCGCCAGGTAAGTGGATCCTCGACCCTGTTCTACGGTTCACCTCTAAAGTCTATACTCACCAGAGCGCCCTCCACCTGGTCATCAGCTCCTGCAAAGGCGACTGCCATCAGTATTCCGGCGAGAGACAAGATGTGCGCGACTACTGGGCGGGCGAGCTTGCGGACGAGGAGTTCCAGGAGATATGGTATTGCGTCTGCGATTAAGGCCGCGTTTGCGAGACGTTGTGGGCGGCAGCAGGATCCTGGGTAGAACCGATCGCCCATCCCCGCGAGCGATCTCGTCGTCAGGCGGCAGCGGCTGAGTTGCTCGCTGCGCAAGCTACTCTGTATCTGGGTGAAGGGTATGGAATCAGGGTCAGGTGGCGCCTATAACCATACAACAATAGAAGTCATTACATCCAGGAATCTTCCTCTTATCTTCCGTGACTTGTCGTAGATCTAAAGACATGTTTACCACCGCTCGTCCTTGTTGTTCATCTCGTTTGGTTGGACTGGTTCTTCTACGTTGGTGACGGGAAGATGGGAGGAAGTCAAGAACCTACTACTGGAAAGGGGTCAACGACGGAGGTGTGCTATTGCTAGTCACCTGGTACGCTGGTGTTGTGGGGTACGTCGGGAAGAGGGGAGCGTTGGGAGGATCTGCTTGTCATAGCGGTGTCTGGGCACTGCCGACCTCACCGATATTGTCCGGTGCGTTACCGGACATTTCTTGAGCGTTGCTGGTAATTTGTCCTATTGCGTACCTCCTGCGATGAGGCCGAAGTGCTACGTGGTCACCAGCGTTTTGTTGAGATGGGATAGACTACCGGTCATCGGACAGACCGCGTTATGGCGAACTCAACACCACCATAACCTCGACGTGAGCGGAGTCAATCTTTCCATTGCGGACTTCCGTACCACGGGGGGCAGGCCCTCTGTTTCCCTATACTGGTAATGCCAATGTGGGAGACGTAAGCCCAAGTAACCCGCGCCGCCATACCCTGTAGAACCCAGGCGGCTTGTACTACAACCATGTCCATCCCGTGCATCTGTTACATGATGCGTTGGCGTTCGATCGCGGCTACCGAGACCTGGGGTGGGAACGCGTCATGCCACTCGGTTCGGTAG
>MLGG01000033.1:0-26095 GCA_030868995.1 Colletotrichum melonis | reverse complement strand
CTTACCTACCTTACGACTTACAGACATAGCTTCAGGGAAGCTATCCACGACTACGACACTGTTTACTTAGTATTCGCAGCCTCAACTTCTGCTAACATACTCACTACGACTAGCTGGCCGTAACACTCCTCTCCTCTTATAACCTAAATCTTAAACTTACCGATTCTTAGTAATTTAGAGTAAACCTATAATACCCTCTTTAACTAAGTTAATAACTTTATAAGAGCTAATAAATTTAGTATTATAAAACGGAATAGGTATAAAGCTCGAGGCCGAATTATTTAATATACTTTTTAATATAATTAGTTTAGCGAGCCTAGGCTTATATAAAGTATTAGTATTTAATAGTATAAGTTTTATAAATACGGTTATAAATAATAAGTTATTACCGAG
This sequence comes from Colletotrichum melonis, assembly GCA_030868995.1. Classification (NCBI taxonomy): domain Eukaryota; kingdom Fungi; phylum Ascomycota; class Sordariomycetes; order Glomerellales; family Glomerellaceae; genus Colletotrichum; species Colletotrichum melonis. Next base: position 25,702 of record MLGG01000033.1, on the reverse strand, counting down.
GCTTAAAAAGAGGATAAGTAGTTATTACGTTATTATTTAGACCCCTAGTATAATTAATATAATTATAGCCCTAGTTTTAAAGCCTTTGCGCACCCTTTATATTATAAGCTTACCGAGGTAGTTTAAAATATTATTAAAACTATAAGCTAACGAGTTAGGATTCGGGCTCGCGATATGCGTATTATTATTTAAAAATAGTTCTTAGAGTCCTTATTTACTTAGCGAGATATTTATAATACTAGGGCTCGTATAAACTAAGAAAAACTAGCTAAATACTCGCTAATTATAGTATTAATTAAGTTATTTAATAAGTAAAATATTTTATATATAATAAAATAAGTAAATAACGAGCTAAACCGCCTTATTAACCTTATTTAAACCTTTTTTTACTACTTCTAAATATAGAAATAATTCCCTAAGGTAATTAGCTTTAATAATACTTATAATACTAATCGCTTTAAGCTCCCTCTTTTCTAAGCTACTAAGTAAACCTACCTTAGATCTATTTATAATACCGCGTTTAGCCTTATTAATAATAAGAAATTAAAGGGTTTCCGGTTTCTCTTAGTAAGTATTTACTAATTTATAAACTAATACTTAGTCCGTTACCCTATTATTATTATTATAAACTACGATAAGTAGATAAAAGCTATACTAAACGAGTAGTTCCTAAACGTTTAGTAATAACTCTATATTTACTATATTAACTCTAACGTTATACTTAGGGCTAAGTAGAAGTAGGTTAAGGATTATAGCTATAATAGTAATAATAATAAGTTTAATAACGAGGGATATTAATTATTAATATAAGTAATAGCTACGCTAAGTAATAAAAATAAGGCCTATATTAATACGCTTATTAACGAGCCCCCCCCTTATACGTATTATGGGGTCCTTATAATATAAAAGCTTATTATTTTTACTAAGACTAAGCATATTTTTAAAAAAGCCTAGACTAAGCTTTATAAAGAGTTTAACGACTAATGCCTAATCCTCTAATACTTTTATATAATATACTTATTTTTAAGAGTATAGTAGGCCCGTTACTCTATCCGAAAATATTAGAACTTTAGTATTTATATTACTTCTAGTACTAAATTAAGTAATAATAATATTAAGGGTTATTTCTTAAATAGTCTTAGTTACTTATATCGGCTTATTAACGTTATATAAGATATAATTAGTAATTAGGAGCTACGCTTTTACTAAGCCTATATAGAGGACGAGGTACTTATAAGCTAGGAGTATATAAGTACTCGCTTTAAGTACCTAAGTAAACTTCGAATAATACTTTCCTTAAAATATCTTACCTTAATTAGGACGTAAGGCCGGTATTACGGCTAGCTAGTCGTAATAAGTATATTAGTAAAAGTTAAGGCTACGAGTACTAAATAAACAATATCGTAATTATAAATAGCTTCCCTAAAGCTATATTTATAAATCATAAAATAAGTAAGGCTTCGGTAATTAATTATAGTCTTATTAAAAGGGGTTCTTAGTAAGGATAGCTAAAAGCGATTATAAGATCTAATACTAAGTTAATTACTAAAAAAGCTATAAAAAGTCTATTTTTAAGCCCGGCTTAAGTCTATACTATATATAAGTCTTATTCCTAAATATATCCTTTATAATATTCCTATTTACTATTATCTAACTATTTACTAAACGGTCGTCCGTCTTACTTATTTATAATCGTTTATCCTACTTATTTATAGGCGTCCGTTCCTTATCTTATTATATAATTATAGTTACGTAACTTATCTATAGTTCTTCTATCCCGAGAGGAGTTACCCTAAGTTCGTACTCCTATATATATAGTATAGTAACCGCTATAGGTCCCGTGGGGCGGGGCCCTAGCCTTACTATACGTATTAAGTCGTAATATTAGCTTCTCCTCTTAAAGGTCTAGTTCTCTAGGCCTATAAATAAGTCGTCTATTCTTAGGTTAGGGAATCGTTAAGTATTTCTTTAAAATATACTAATACGATATTAGGTCGAATTAAAAAATCGAAATCTCTAATAGCTACGTCTCGTCGTAAATTATTACGTATTATTCGTTTTTTTAATAAAAGTATAAAAATAATACCTTATTTAAATTATCGATCGCGAGGGGTTTGTTATTTAGTTTTTTTTAATTCTAAAGTCTATAAAATATATTACTATTTAGGTATTTTATATAATACGTCCGCCGACGCTATCTATACTTATAAGTATTACGTTTCTATTTATTAAGTCTCGGCTAATTAGGTATAATTAATCGGTTAGTAATAGAGTCTAATTATCTTAATTACGAAAAAAAAGTAAAAGAGTCGCGGTTTTAAAAGAGAGTTACGGAATTATAAAAAAAGGCTAAGGCTTATTAATAGGCTTAGGCTAAGTTAAATAAGTCGTTATCTAAGTTAGAGCGTCTTCGTTCCTAAAAGCGAATAATATTTAAAAAGAGTCGGATTATATTAGAGGAGTTCCCTAAGGATTCTAAAAACGCTTCCTTAGCGGCTCGTAAGGTATAAGCTAATAATATTTTTAGGATTATTAATTAGAACGCTATAATAGCTAGGAGTTCTAGGTTTAATTTTAACTTTAATACTCCTCGAGAAGTTATTAAGAGTTCCGGAGGTTCGTAATAGGTTCTTATATATTTTTTTTATATCCGTAATTTTTCTATTTAATAAGGTATTCCTTCTTATTATTTTTTATTTTATAGTTAATAATTCGTTCGACTTTATATTCTAATTAGTTTAGTTTAATAATAATATAATCTTCTGTATATAAGCCTCTTAATATAAGTTCGAGTAATAAGATATAAAAAATAGAATAGTATCGTATTATATTTAGTAATCTTAATTCGTAGTTAATTAGTAAGACTTTTTTAATAATTTTAAAAGGTCTAAGTTTTTTATAGTCTAATTTATTACTTAGTTATTTTATTTTAATATTACGGTAAAGGAAATAGGTACTATCCCCCTTTTTTAAAAATAGTCTTCTAATCCTTAATTTATCCGCGTTTTTTTTTATATAGTATTGTACGAACTCGAGGTTTAGTAAGGCTTATTTATAGATCTTTTTAAGTTTACTTACGTTTATTATAGTTTTTATAGCTTATAGTCCTTACCGTACTTCTCTATATATTATTAACTAGAATCCGTAGTTAAAGTAAAACGGGGATTCCCTTATACTTTTACTAACTATACTATTATATACGAACTAGGCTATTAATAAAAGTACTACCTAATTATCCTAGTTATAGTTTATATAATAATAAAGGTATATTTCGAGGATCTAGTTAATCCTTTCTATCTATCTATCGGTTTATAGATAAAATAATATTAATAGTTTATAGTTTATACTAAGTTACGAAATTAAAGATTTCTAAAACTTTAAAATAAATAGCTTATCTTTATTAAAAATAATTTCTTTTAGTAAACCGTAGTTTGAAAATATAACCTTAGTAAATATATATACTAGGTCTTTTATAATACTTAATTCCTTATAAGGAATAAAATATATAAACTTAGTAAGTCGGTCGACTATAACTAAGATATTATTATACTATATTTTAGTAAATAGTTCCCTAGACTTTAATAATTTAATAATAAAATCCTATATAATTAAATACTATACTTCCGTTAGTAATTATAATAATTATAGCTCGCTATAAGGCTTATATAAACTATTCTTATTTTTTTTATAAATCGCGCAGTCCTTAATTATTTTTATAATTTTAGTACGTATAGTAAATTTATTATAATACTAGCGAATTTATTTTTATATTTTAATTACTCCTTAGTAACCGTATACCGGTATACTATAAATTTTTATAATAAGCTTAGGGGTTATCTTTTTAGTTAGGCTAGTATTAATTTTTTTAGTTATTATAAGAAGCTTCGTAATTAGTATAAGGCTACCGTCTTTCTCTTACTTAAAAATAACTTATATTTCCTCGGGGACCGCGACTTCGTAATTAGGTCTCTTACTAAGAGCGTTTACTCTACTATTTTCTAAGCCTTTTTAATAAATAATCCGGAAGTTATATTTAAATAAGAATTCGCTCTATCTAACCTATCGTTTATTTAGATTCTTATTTATTATAAAGTTTATAAGATTTTTATAGTTTATATAGATTATAACTTCGTACTTAGTTCTAGATAACTATAGTCTCTATTCTCAAAATACTTTAATAATAACTATTAGTTCTTTATTATAAATTTGCTAATTTAATTCTACTCTATAGAATATTTTAAAATAAAAGTAATATAAATAAAGTTTTTTTTACTTATCTCGTTATCCTAAAACCGCTCTTATAGTAAAGTCTAAGGTATTAGTCTCGATTTTAAAAAGTTTTCGGGGATCTAGGATTATAATAACTAGTTCGGAGACGACTATATTCTTAACTTTAATAAATACTTCTTTATACTTAGGGTCCTAAACGAATAAGTTATCCTTTTATATTAAATTATTAAGAGGTCTAATTATATTAGTATAATCCTTAAAAAATCGTCGATAGAAATTAACGAATCCTAAGAATCCTTATACGTCCTTAACGTTTTATAGTATAGGCTAGTCCTTAACTACTTCTATTTTTAATACTTATATATAGATTTATCTTAGTATAATAGTATATCTAAAAAAGTCTACTTTTTATATATAGAATTCGTACTTAGAGGGTTTAGTATATAGCTTAGTATTTTAGAGCTTTTAAAATACTATATAGATATACTTTTTATATATTTCGAAGTCGGGGGAGAAGATAAGAACGTTATTAATATAAATAATAATAAAGATATCGACGTACTCCTAGAGTACGTAGTTAACTATTATTTAAAAAGTTATTAGAGCGTTAGTAAGTCCGAAGGGTATAACGAGATACTTAAAGAGTCCTTTACGAGTTCGGAATACTGTTTTCTATTTATCTCCTTCTTTAATTCGAATCTAGTTAAATACTTCTTTAAAATCTATAGTAATAAACTAGTTAGCTCCGTAAAATAGATCTCTAAGTTTAGTAATAAGTAATAAGGGATAGTAATTCTTTTTCGTAATTTCGTTAAGTCTTTTATAATTAATAATAAGTCTTTATTTCTTTACTCCTTTTTTTAATACGAAGAATAGGGGTAATCCTATAAGAGAATTCGACGGTTAAATATATCCCTTTTTGAGTTTCTTATCGATATATTTATTAAAATACTCTTATTTTTCTTAGTTTATTAAGTATATTAAAAAGAACCCGGGTTACGTTCTTTTTTTAAGTTTAATTTCTATATCCTAGCTATTATGTTCTAGTAGTCCTATTTTTTTAAGTTCTATAAATAGTTTTATATATATCTAGTACTCTTCGGGTATAGTTTAGAGTCGTTACGATCCTCAATCGTCGTTACTATATACGAACTTCTTAGAGCTTTTTACCGTTTTAATAAAAGCTATATATTATATTTATTCTCGTTCTTTAGGAGTTATTAAAAATCCGTTTAAACCCTTTCTCTTTTTAAGTCGTTTAGTAACTAGATTTTCTTAAAAGACCTAGCTAGTAATTTAATCTATCCGTAAGTTATATTTTTATAATTATAAGATTCCTAGGATAATATCGATATCTCCGATCTTTATAATATTATATTATAATTATTCTTATTAGTTATTAATATATATTAAGAGGTATACGGTCTCTCGATTAATATATCTATAGTTATAATTAACTCGTTCTCCTTCTACCGTTTATAATTAATATAAATTATCTTTTTATACTTATAGTAAGTTAAGTTTATTTATTATTTTTAATAAAATATAAGTTTTTTATACGCCGCTATTGATAATAACGTTTAGTCCTCGTCCGTAAATATTGAGGTTAATTTATAAATATGCGTCGTTACGTTATTTAGTTATATATAAGAACTTTTTTTCTATTTTTACCTTTTATCGTTCCTTTATAATTAGCTTTCTTAGTTTTTTATTATTTACTTTTTTAAGTAGTTCCTTTATTCGTATCTCTCTTAGTATTCTCTCTATACCTTAACCTTTTTAATATAGTAGATGTAATATTAGTTATATTTATAGTCTTCCTATTTTATATATTTACTATTAAGGTACTTTATAAAAAAGCTAGGGTCTAAGCTAAATATTACTTTATCATTATTATTAAAGCTTAGGAATATCTAACTAGGTAGCTAGTCTTCTATATAGATATCTTTAATAAGTTTATTATTACGTCTTCGTAAGTAAAAACGGCTATTTTATTTATATATAAAGTACTAGAAATATTTATTATCTAAGTATTCTACCTAAAATAATTCTTTATAAAAAAGATCTTTGGGGTTAAGTAGAGAGTAATCTTTATTTATATAGGGGGTTATTATAACTTTTTTACGTTTTTTAGTTCTATAAAACTAAATAGTTTAGTTATCCTTAAATAAATAAATATATTTATATCGTAGTTCGTCGTCGTCCTTTTTAAAACTAATATCGTTAACGCTAAGTAATACTTTATAATCGATCTCTATCTAAGTACGTTATTAGGTAACGTTACGAAGTTCGTCTAAATTATAAAATAATTCTACTTCGTTAAAATAAAAAGAGCTAGTTCCTATTTTAATATTTTTTTTTTTTTTAAAATTAAAGTTAATTTTTTCTTTTTTTATAACTCCGAAGTTAAGAATCGGTTTCTTAAGTACTTCGATTTTATTTTCGCGTACGAGGTCTTTAAGCTATTTTTTAACTTTATAAATAAATTTCTTATTAATATTTACCTATCGTATTATATAAATAAACTTAGTTAGGATATTATTCGAATCGGGTCCTTTTTTAGACTTAATAAGTTATTTTTAGTTTATATAGTTTTATCGTATTATATAGACGAGGCCGCTTATAATTTTTTTTATATCGGGTCCTCTTTTTTTAAATTTAAAAAGTTACTCCCTTATACTAGCTAAGAGTTTTTATTTAATTCGTTTTTTAAGGAGGTAAAGTATATTTTTTATAACAGGGTCTATCTTAGCTTTCTCTTTTATATTTTTATAAATCTAAGAGAGTATTATAATATATTCAATATTATTTTCTTTAAAAGTATAGGGTTAATAAGTAGGTATCTTTTCTTCTTTTATTACTACTACTAGGGTCCTAATAAATAGTATAATATCGTATCCGGATCGTTTTATATTTTTAGGTTATTTAGGGTACTATCCTATTTATTCCTTACTATTTTAATAAGTAAAGTAGTTATCGTCGTAATAGGCTATTTATAAAAGTTACTTATAGGGGACTTCTTTATTTATAATATTAGCTCGTTTTTTTAGAATAAATTAGTATTAAATACGCTTAGGTTATCGGTAGTCTCTAGCTATATATCCTAGCTTATTATAATTATAGTATTTAAAATCCTTTTTTTATTACGGTTCTTTGCGTTTAGTAATACTAAGGTCTATAGGTCCTCCGTATTATTTATAAAACGTGCTTTATTATTATTAATTTCTTAGGTTATTTTAGTAGTTACTTAGTAGTTTACCGTAGTTTTAATATTTTCTATCGGAATTAGCTTAAGGGCGTCGTACCTCTCCCTTTTCTTTACGTTATTTATATAATCGAGTATCGATTTTAATAATAAGCTCGACGTACTATAAGAATTCCGTTAGTATTTCTATTTTATTAAGTTCGTCCTTAATTTTATCTTTTAATCCTTAGTAAAACGAAAAAATATAGGTTTTTTTAGTAAAATCGAGTCGTATTATGAGTTTTTTAAACTTAGTAACGTAGTACGAAGTAGACTTAGTTTATTAAAAGTTAGCTAGGTCTCTCTTAGCTTATTACTTTTTATTAAGGTCTTAGAATAGGGATTTAAGGGCGCTCTAAAATCCTATTATATTACTAAAAATATTCGCGGTTTCCTCTTTATAGTAGGGTAAATAACCGTTATTACTAAGGAATTCTTCTTAAAAAGGTTCGAACTACTCTAGGGCTCGTCCTCTAAAAAAGGTTATTATATAAATAACTCGTTCGGTCTTACTATAAAAGTTAGTAGCGTAGAACGTTTAATAAGTTCTAATCTAAATTAAGAATCTTTTAAGACGTTTAGTAGTTTTATTAAAAATAATAAGTATATTAAGCTTAAGTTTTTCTCGCCCGTCTATAAAAGTTTTAATAATATTAATAGCAGCTCGGAGGGTTCTAACTTCTTATTCTAAGTCGTTTACTTCTCTTTTTTTAATTCCTAAGTTAGTTATAGCTTTATTAACTATATTTTAAAGGGCGGCGATATTTTCGTTATTCTTAATTAGAGTTATAGCTATTTAAATAAAGTTATTATTAAAGAGCTCTGCGAGTTCCTTATTCTACTTACTACTCTTCTTAATAGTACGTCGCATTTTTTTATAATCTACCTTTTTAAGAACCGTATTACTATCGGAGTTATAAATAATATTAAATATCTTGTTATCCTTAATCTTAGCTAGCTTACTAGCTAAGTTAATAAGTTGCTTAGAATTAAATAAAGAGGTACTTAGGGTCTTAGAAAATATCGTCGTTCGTTTTATTACTTAATAAGTATCGTAAGGTTAACTTACTAAATAAGAGTAATTAAAGTATTATAACTAGCTAATTATAATAAGTATATTAATAAAAGTTAAGGCTACGAGTATTAAATAAATAGTATTATAGTTATAAATAACTTCCCTAAAGTTATATTTATAAATCGTAAAATAAGTAAAACTTCGGTAATTAATCGTAATCTTATTAAAAGGGGTTCTTAATAAGGATAGCTAAAAGCGATCGTAAGATCTAATACTAAGTTAATTACTAAAAAAGCTATAAGAAGTCTATCCTTAAGCCCGGCTTAAGTCTATACTATATATAAATCTCGTTCTTAAATATATCCTTTATAATATTCCTATTTACTATTATTTAATTATTTATTAAACGGTTGTCCGTCCTACTTATTTACGATCGTCCGTCCTACTTATTTATGGGCGTCCGTTCCTTATTTTATTATATAATCGTAGTTACGTAACTTATTTATAGTTCTTCTATCCCGAGAGGAGTTACCCTAAGTTCGTACTCCTATATATATAGTATAGTAGCTGCCGCAGGTCCCGTGGGGCGGGGCCCTGGCCTTACTATGCGTATTAGGTCGTAATAGCCGGCTTATAAAAAAGGTAATACTATTTAATAAGAGGCTATTCTTAGCCCCTCTTAGATCCTATAATCTAGACTATACTATTTTAATTAAGCTAGGTATCTTATATTATTATAAAATTTACTTTAAAATATTAAATTTAGCTATTTTTAATAAGTAAAAAGTACACCCTTAGTAACGTTTTTAAAAAACGTCTTTTTTAGATCTATATTACTAGATCTTTAACCTTAAGATTACTATATCCCTCTATAATAAGCTAAAGAATATAGTATAGCCTATTTTATTATAACTAACCTTACTTAAAAAAGGCCGGTTAGCTAGTTAAGCCTATACTACTTATAATAACTAAGGCGTAAATAATAAAAAGCGAGGCTACTTACCTAGGAATAAGAATAAATTAACGCTAGCTAGGCTTATAAAAAAAATAAGTTAGCTAAGTTAAAGCTAAATATTAAGCTTATCTTAGTAATAAATAAGGAGCTAGTTTAGCGTTCTTAATAAAGAGAGGATAACGGGGAATTATATAAATAGATAACTAATATAGCCTAGTATTTAGAGAAAACGGAGCTAGTAAAAAGTAGTTTATAATAACGATAAATTATTATAACTACGTTAGAAGAAGTAGCTAAGTAGACGTCGCTATAATTTACTCTTTATATATTTTAAGTATATAATAAAAAGAAGCCTTATCTATTTAAGATTTATAAAAGCTTATATTACTAGCTTATTCGAGATTTATAAATCTTAAATAGGTAATATAGTAGTTCTAAATAAGTACGTAGGTTATAATAGTATTCTTATTTTTAGAAATTTTAAACTAGAGCTTAGGTTAGAGAGGATAATAAGAATAGCTATATTAGTATAGTTACCCTTACTGCCTTTATAGGAAGGTACTGTTTTTTTAGACTAATTAAAAAGTAAAATAGCGACGCCGGTATAAGAGCGACGCCGGTATATTAATTTATAACGCCGGTATATTAATTCCTATTTATAAATTAACCTCGATATTTACGGATAAGGACTAAACGCTATTATTAATAGCGGCGTATAAAAAACTTATATTTTATTAAAAATAGTAAATAAACTTAATTTACTATAAGTATAAAAAGATAACTTATATTAATTATAAATAATAAAAAAAGAACGAGTTAATTATAACTACGGATATATTAATTAAAAAACTATATACCTCTCGATATATATTAATAATTAATAAAAATAACTATAATATAATATTATAAAGATCGGAGATATCGATATTATTTTAAGAATCTCGTAGTTATAAAAGCATAACTTATAGATAGATTAAACTACTAGCTAGGTCTTCTAAGAAAATTTAGTTACTAAACGACTTAAAAAGAAAAAGGGTTTAAACGGATTTTTAGTAATTTTTAAAAAATAAGAATAAATATAATATATAGCTTTTATTAAAACGGTAAAAAGATTTAAAAAGTTCGTATATAGTATTAATAATCGAGGATCTTAACGACTCTAAACTATATTTAAAGAGTACTAAATATATATAAAACTATTTATAAAACTTAAAAAAATAGGATTATTAAAATATAGTAATTAGGATATAAAAATCGAACTTAAAAAAGGAACGTAACCCGGGTTCTTTTTAATATATTTAATAAATTAAAAAGAATAGGAATATTTTAATAAATATATTAATAGAAAACTAAAGAAGGGACTTATTTAATTATCGAATTCTCTTATAGGATTACCCTTATTTTTTATATTAAAAAAAGGAATAAAAAAATAAAGACTAGTTATTAACTATAAAAAACTTAACGAAATTATAAAAAAGAATTATTATTTTTTATTACTTATTGCTAAGTTTAGAGATTTATTTTATAAAGTTAACTAGTTTATTATTATAAATTTTAAAAAAGTATTTAACTAGATTCGGATTAAAAAAAGAGATAAATAAAAAATAGTATTCTAAACTTATAAAGGACTTTTCGAGTACCTCGTTATATTTTTTAAACTTATTAATACTCTAGTAACTTTTTAAATAATAATTAACTACGTACTCTGGGAGTATATTAATATCTTTATTATTATTTATATTAATAATATCCTTATTTTCTCTCTTAACTTTAAAATATATAAAAAGTATGTTTATATAGTATTTTAAAAGCTTTAAAACGCTAAGCTATATACTAAACCCTCTAAATACGAGTTCTCTATATAAAAAATAGACTTTTTTAAATATACTATTATATTAAGATAAATCTATATATAAGTATTAAAAATAGAAATAGTTAGGGACTAGTTTATATTATAAAACGTTAAGGATATATAAGGATTTTTAAAATTTATTAATTTTTATTAACGATTCTTTAAAAACTATATTAATATAATTAGACTTTTTAATAACTTAATATAAAAAGATACCCTATTTATTTAGGATCTTAAGTATAAAGAAGTATTTATTAAAGTTAAGAATATAGTCGTTTCTAAACTAGTTATTATAATCCCGGACCCCTAAAAACTTTTTAAAATCGAGACTAATGCCTTAAACTTTGCTATAGGAGCGGTCCTAAGATAATAAGATAAATAAAAAAAGCTTTATTTATATTATTTTTATTTTAAAATATTTTATAAAGCAGAATTAAATTAATAAATTTATAATAAAAAACTAATAATTATTATCGAAGTATTTTAAAAATAGAAACTATAATTATTTAGAACTAAGTACGAAGTTACGGTTTATATAAACTATAAAAACCTTATAAACTTTATAATAAATAAGAACTTAAATAAATAGTAAGTTAAATAGAGCGAATTCCTATTTAAATTTAATTTTTAAATTATTTATTAAAAAGGTTTAGAAAATAATAAAGTAAATGCTCTTAATAAAAGACTTAATTATAAAGTTACGGTCCCTAAAGAGATATAAGTTATTTTTAAATAAAAGAAAGACGGTAGCCTTATACTTATTACAAAACTTTTTATAATAGCTAAAAAGATTAGTACTAGCCTAATTAAAAAAATAACCCCTAAGCTTATTATAGAGATTTATAATATATTATTACGGCTAGCTAGTCGTAGTAAGTATATTAGCAAAAGTTAAAGCTACGAGTACTAAGTAAATAGTATCGTAGTTATAAATAGCTTCCCTAAAGCTATATTTATAAGTCGTAAGGTAAATAAGGCTTTAGTAATTAATCATAGTCTTATTAAAAAAAGTTCTTAATAAAAATAGCTAAAAGCAATCGTAAAATCTAATACTAAGTTAATTATTAAAAAAGCTATAAGAAGTCTATCCTTAAGCCCGGCTTAAGTTTATATTATATATAAGTCTCGTTCCTAAATATATTCTTTATTCGTATATTTACTTAACGAGCCCCGTATCCTAAATATACGGGCTCCGTATTTTAAAAAAACGGGGTCCGTATCCTTAGCGTACGGACCTTCTTATTTCTTATTATTATATAACTTATTTTATAGTTCATTTATTCTATAAAAGTTACCCTATATTCCCTATACTCTTATATATATAGTATATTGTAGTTACTATAAGCCTACGGGGCGGGCCCTAGTCTTAATTATATATATTAAATCGTAATATTAAGTCTCCCTTTTAAAAGTCTAGTCCCGTAGACCTATAAATAAGTTATCTATTCCTAAGTTAGGGATTCGTTAAGTATATTTTCTTAAAATATACTAATACGATATTAGGTCGTATTAAAAAGCGTTTATCGAATAACTCTACTTCTAAGCTTCGTTTAGCTTATAACGACGTATTTAATCGTTTTAGTTCTAATAACGTAATACCTTATACTCAATATTTCTATATAAAATACGTATATTATATAATCGAGGGGTCGAAGACTTATTAAAATTATAAAAATCTAAAGCGTCCTTATAACGGTCTTATTATTACGTCGAGTTATAAGTATTATTATAGCCTTATTATTCGTAATTATTAATATTTTTATAATAAAGAGGCTAAGTAATTAGTATTAAGATTTAAAATAAAAAGAGGAAGAGGCTAGTAATACCTTATTTAATCTTTATATAGAGCTCGCTCGGATTTAGTCCGAGATTATAAAAGTAGCTAGTCGTTTAGCCCGTATTTAAACTATTTAAAAAAAAATAAAAAAGTAGTATATCAAGACCTTTATTTAAAGTATATAAAAATTAAAAAAAGAGGATCGTATTCTTCTTATACTAAATATTTATAAATAATAAGTAATAAGCGATCTATAAGTAGTAAGTATTTTTAATAATATTAACTAAACTTTTTTTAAGATTAGTAACGAGTTCGCTTCCCTAAGGCCGTTAATATCGGACGCCGACGTTCTTAAATATCATAATAGTCCTATAAGAGTTCTTAGGAGTATTAGAGGTTCGTAATAGGTTCCTATATATTTTCTTCGTATCTATAGCCCTTCTATTTAATAAAGTATTCCTTCCTATTATCTTTTACTCTATAGTCGATAATTCTTTCGACTTCGTATTCTAATTAGTTTAGTTTAATAATAATATAGTCTTCTATATATAAACCTCTTAATATAGGTTCGAATAATAAAATATAAAAAACAGGGTAATATCGTATCGTATCTAATAATCTTAATTCGTAATTAATTAATAAGACTTTTTTAATAATTTCGAAAGGTCTAAGTTTTTTATAATCTAATTTATTACTTAGTTATTTTATTTTAATATTATAATAAAGGAAATAGGCGCTATCCCCCTCTTTTAAAAATAGTTTTCTAATCCTTAATCTATTCGTATTTTTTTTTATATATTATTATATAAACTCGAGATTTAATAAGGCTTATTTATAGATCTCCTTAAGTTTACTTACGTCTATTATAGTTTTAACGGTTTATAGTCCTTATCGTACTTCTCTATATATTATTAACTAGAATCCGTAGTTAAAATAGAACGGGGATTCTCTTGTATTTTTACTAACTATACTATTATATACGAACTAGGCTATTAATAAAAGTACTACCTAGTTATCCTAGTCGTAGTTTATATAATAACGAAGGTATATTTCGAGGATCTAATTAATCCTTTCTATCTATCTATCGGTTTGCGGATAAAATAATATTAATAGTTTATAATCTATACTAAGTTACGAAATTAGAGATTTCTAAAATTTTAAAATAAATAGCTTATCTCTATTAAAAATAATTTCTTTTAATAAACCGTGGTTCGAAAGTATAACTTTAGTAAATATATATACTAGGTCTTTTATAGTACTTAATTCTTTATAAGGAATAAAATGTGCGAACTTAATAAGTCGATCGACTTTAACTAAGATATTATCGTACTATATTTTAATAAATAGTTCCTTAGACTTTAGTAATTTAATAATAAAATCCTATATAATTAAATACTATGCTTTTATTAATAATTATAACGGTTATAGCTCGCTATAAGGTTTATATAAGCTATTCTTATTCTTTTTATAAATTACGTAGTCTTTAATTATTTTTATAATTTTAGTACGTATAGCGGATTTATTATAATACTAGCAAATCCGTTTTTATATTTTAATTATTCCTTAATAACCATATATTAATATATTATAAATTTTTATAATAAGCTTAAGGGTTATCTTTTTAATTAGGCTAATATTAATCTTTTTAGCTATTATAAAAAGCTTCGTAATTAATATAAAGCTACCGTCCTTTTTTTATTTAAAAGGGAATTAATATACCGGCGTCGCAAATTAATATACCGGTATTACTCTTATACCGGCGTCGCTATTTTACTTTTTAATTAGTTTAAAAAATTAGTACCTCCTTATAAAAGCGGTAAGGGTAACTATATTAATATAGCTATTCTTATTATCCTCTCTAACCTAAGCTTTAGTTTAAAATTTCTAAAAATAAGAATACTATTATAACCTACGTACTCGTTCGGAACCGCTATATTACCTATTTAAAATTTATAAATCTTAAATTAGCTAGTAATATAAGGTTTTATAAATCTTAAATAGGCAAGGCTTTTTTTTATTATATATTTAAAATATATAAAAAGTAAATTATAGCGACGTCTACCTAACTACCTCTTTTAATATAGTTATAATAATTTATTATTACTATAAACTATTTCTTACTAGCTCCGTTTCCTTTAAATACTAAGCTATATTAGCCGTCTACTTATATAATTCCCTATTATCCTCCCCTTACTAAGAACGCTAAATTAGCTCTTTATTTATTACTAAGATAAGCTTAATATTTAGCTTTAACTTAGTTAACTTATCTTTTTTATAAGCCTAACTAGCGTCGACTTATTCTTATTCCTAGGTAAGTAGCCTTGCTTTTTATTACTTATACCTTAACTATTATAAATAGTATAGGCTTAACTAGCTAACCGGCCTTCTTTAAATAAGGCTAATTATAATAAAACAGGCTATACTATATTCTTTAGCCTATTGCGGAGGGATATAGCAATCTTAAAGTTAAAGATTTAGTAATATAAATCTAAAGAAAACGTCTCTTAAAGACGCTACCGAGGGTATACCTCCTACTTACTAAAAATAGCTAAATTTAATATTTTAAAATAGATCTTATAGTAATATAAGATACCTAGCTTAATTAAAATAATATAATCTAGACTATAAGATCCGAGGGGGTTTAGAAATAGCCTCTTATTAAACAGTATTACTTTCTTTATAAGCCGGCCTTATATCCTAATTAAAACAAGACACTTTAAAAAAAGTATTATTTAAAGTTCGCTTAGGTACTTAAAATAAGTACTTATATACTCCTAGCCTATAAGCACCTCGTCCTCTATATAGGCCTAGTAAAAGCGTAGCTCCTAATCGCTAATTATATCCTATATAACGTTAACAAGCCGATATAGGTAACTAAGACTATTTAAAAAATAACCCTTAATATTATTATTACTTAACTTAGTACTAGAGGTAACGCGAGTACTAAAGTTCTAATATTTTTAAATAAAGTAATAGGCCCACTATGCTTTTAAAAATAAGTATATTACGTAGAGGTATTAAAAGATTGGGCGTTAATCGTTAAACTTTTTATAGAGCTTAGTCTAAGCTTTCTTAAAAATATACTTAGTCTTAGCAAAAATAATAAGCTTCTATATTATAAGGACCCTATAATACGTATAAAGGGGGGGCTTATTAATAAGCGTATTAATATAGGCCTTATCCTTATTACTTAGCGTAGCTATTACTTATATTAATAACTAATATCCCTCGTTATTAGACCCACTACTATTACTACTATAGCTACGGTCCTTAATTTACTTTTACTTAGCCCTAAGTATAACGTTAAAGTTAATATAATAAATATAGAGTTATTATTAAACGTTTAGGAACTACTCGTTTAATATAGCCTTTATCTATTTATTATAATTTATAATAATAATAGTAGGGTAACGGACTAAGTATTAGTCTATAAGTTAGCGAATACTTACTAAGAAAAACTAGAAACCCTCTAGTCTCTCGTTATTAATAAGGCTAAACGCAGCGTTATAAATAAATCTAAGGCAGGTCTACTTAATAGCTTAAAAAAGAGAGAGCTTAAAGCGATTAGTATTATAAGTATTATTAAAGCTAATTACCTTAGGGAATCGCTTCTATATTTAAAAATAATAAAAAAAGGTCTAAATAAAGTTAATAAGGTAGTTTAGCTCGTTATTTACTTATTTTATTACGTATAAAATATCTCGCTTATTAAATAGTTTAATTAACGCTATAGTTAGCGAGTATTTAGTTAATTTCTTTTAGTTTATACGAGCCCTAGCGTTATAAATATCTCGCTAAGTAAATAAGGACTTTAAAAACTATTTTTAAATAATAATATGTATATCGCGAGCCTAAATCCTAACTCGTCGGCTTATAATTTTAATAATATCCTTAACTACTTTAATAAGCTTACGATATAAAGGGTACGTAGAGGCTTTAAAACTAGGGCTATAATTATACTATTTATACTAAGGGTCTAAATAATAATATAATAGCTACTTATCCTCCTCTTAAACCTCGGTAATAACTTACTATTTATAACCGTATTTATAAAACTTATATTATTAAATACTAGCGCCTTATATAGGCCTAGGCTCGCTAAACCGATTATATTAAAAAGTATATTAAATAATTCGGCCTCGAGCTTTATACTTATTCCGCTTTATAATACTAAATCTATTAGCTCTTATAAAGTTATTAACTTAGTTAAAAAGGGTATCGTAAGTTTATTTTAGATCGCTAGGAATCGGTAAGTTCGAGATTTTAATTATAAGAGGAGAAGAGGATCGGTTACTTAGAGTATAATAAGAGGCTATAGTTCGGAAAGACGCTTCGTTTTAAATAGAGGATAGCCGTAGGGGTAAATAGGGTAATAAGTTAACTTAGGGACCCTATATTTATTACTATTAACGGACATATTCTTATTATTAGAGTAGTACCGTTATTAGCTATTAATTAGTCCTAATAACCTATTTAATAAGCTAAAGAGTATTATTAAACTACTTTATTATAAAATAGGAAGGTTATTAAGACTATTTATTAAGGGGGGAGGGGTTATACTCTAAAAAAAGTTATAAGAGGGTAGTCCGCTAGGTTTTT
Source organism: Colletotrichum melonis (assembly GCA_030868995.1). Taxonomy (NCBI): domain Eukaryota; kingdom Fungi; phylum Ascomycota; class Sordariomycetes; order Glomerellales; family Glomerellaceae; genus Colletotrichum; species Colletotrichum melonis. Next base: position 8,030 of record MLGG01000033.1, on the reverse strand, counting down.
GTTATTCCCTTAGGGAAATAGTAAATAAAGTATAATATAGGCTCTATACTAAGGTAATCGTTTATAAAAGGTTGCGTATTTTATAATATACTAACTAGGAGCTTAGTAATAAGGTCGCGCTACCCTTTAAGATTACTAACTCTATAGAATTAGCTAACGCTAGGGCGGCTACTTTCTAAAAAAGGAGATAATAATAATTAGCTAGATAATAATAAGAGGCCGTAATTAATTAATAGTCGTTCTTATAAAGGGGGAAGTTTCTTAGTAAGGGTATTATTTTAAAATTAGCCTTAGGGAACGTCTCTAACTCTAATTATAGAAGCTATTATAAATAAATACTATAAGTTAGATTTCGAGGCTTAATAATATAACCTAAGCGTAAAGGGAGCAAAGGAATAAAGGCTTAGGATATTTTATAAGTATTTAGTAGAATCTAACTATATTAACAAATTTTTTTTAAACTAATTAAAAAGTAGAATAGCGACGCTAGTATAAAAATAACGCCGGTATATTAATTTACGACACCGGTATATTAATTCCTATTTAAAAATAACTTATATTTTTTTAAGGACCGTAACTTCGTAATTAGGTCTTTTACTAAGAGCGTCTATTCTACTATTTTCTAAACCTTTTTAATAAATAATTTAGAAATTATATTTAAATAGGAATTCGCTCTATTTAACTTATTATTTATTTAAATTCTTATTTATCGTAAAGTTTATAAGATTTTTATAATCTATATAAACCGTAACTTCGTACTTAGTTCTAAATAACTATAGTCTCTATTTTTAAAACGCTTTAATAATAGCTATTAGTTCCTTATTATAAATTTATTAATTTAATTCTGCTCTATAAAATACTTTAGAATAAAAATAATATAAATAAAGCTTTCTTTATTCGTCCCGTTATCCTAGGACCGCTCTTATAGCAAAGTCTAAGGTATTAGTCTCGACTTTAAAAAGTTTTCGGGGGTCCGGGATTATAATAACTAGTTTAGAAACGACTATATTTTTAACTTTAATAAATACTTCTCTATACTTAGGATCCTAAACAAATAGGGTATCCTTTTATATTAAGTTATTAAAAAGTCTAATTATATTAGTATAGTTTTTAAAGAATTATTAATGAAAATTAACGAATCTTAAGAATCCTTATACGTCCTTAACGTTCTATAGTATAAGCTAGTCCCTAACTACTTCTATTTTTAATACTTATATATAGATTTATTTTAGTATAATAGTATATTTAAAGAAGTTTACTTTTTATATATAGAACTCGTATTTAGAGGGTTCGGCATATAGCTTAGCGTCCTAGAGTTTTTAAAATACTATATAAATATACTTCTTATACGTTTTAAAGTTAGAGGAAAAAATAAAAATATTATTAATATAAATAATAATAAAAATATTAATATACTCTTAGAGTACGTAGTTAATTATTATTTAAAAAATTATTAGAGTATTAATAAGTCCGAAGGGTATAATAAAGTACTCGAAAAGTCCTCTATAAGTTTAGAATACCGTTTTTTATTTATCTCTTTCTTTAATTCGAATCTAGTTAAATACTTCCTTAATATCTATAGTAATAAACTAATTAGCTCCGTAAAATAGATCTCTAAGTTCGGTAATAAATAATAAGGGATAGCAATTCTTTTTTATAATTTCGTTAAGTCTTTTATAATTAATAATAAGCTTTTATTTTTTTACTCTTTTTTTTAGTACGAAGAATAGGGGTAATTTTATAGGAGAATTTAATAGTTAAATATATCCCTTCTCGAGTTTCTTATCGATATATTCGTTAAGATACTCTTATTCTTTTTAATTTATTAAGTATATTAAAAAGAACCCGGGTTACGTTCCTTCTTTAAGTTCGATTTTTATATCCTAGCTACTATATTTTAATAATCCTATTTCTTTAGGTTCTATAAATAGTTTTATATATATCTAGTACTCCTCGGGTATAGTTTAGAGTCGTTACGATCCTTAATTATTAATACTAGTTACGAACTTCCTAGAGCTTTTTACTATCTTAATAAAAGCTATATATTATATTTATTTTTATTTTTTAGGAGTTACTAAAAATCCGTTTAAACCCTTTTTTTTTTAAGTCGTTTAGTAACTAGATTTTCCTAAAGGACCTAGTTAGTAATTTAATCTATTTATAGGTTATATTTTCGTAACTACGAAATTCCTAGGATAATATTAATATCTCCGATCTCTATAATATCGTATTATAATTATTCTTATTAATTATTAATATATATCGAGAGGTATATAGTCTCTTAATTAATATATCCGTAGTTATAATTAACTCGTTCTCTTTTTACCGTTTATAATTAATATAAGTTATCCTTCTATACCTATAATAAATTAAGTTTATTTACTATTCTTAATAAAATATAAGTTTCTTATATACTATTATTAATAATAGCGTTTAGTCCTCGTCCGTAAATATCGAAGTTAACTTATAAGTATACGTCGTTACGTTATTTAGTTATATATAAGAACTTTTTTTTTATTTTTACCTTTCGTCGTTCCTTTATAATTAGCTTCCTTAGTTTTTTATTATTTACTTTTTTAAGTAGGTTTTTTATTCGTATTTTTCTTAGAGTTCCCTCTATACTTTAGCTTTTTTAACATAATAAATTTAATATTAGTCATATTTATAATCTTCTTATTCTATATATTCGCTATTAAAGTATTTTATAAAAAAGCTAGGATCTAGGCTAAATATTATTTTATTATTATTATCGAAGCTTAGTAATATCTAACTAAGTAGCTAGTTTTTTACGTAAATATCCCCGATAGGTTTACTATTACGCTTTTATAAACAAAAACGGCTATTTTATTTATATACGAAGTACTAAAAGTATTTATTATCTAAGTACTCTACCTAAAATAATTCTTTATAAAAAGGGTCTTTAGGGTTAAGTAGAGAATAGTTTTTATTTATATAAGGGGTTATCATAACCTTTTTACGTTCTCTAATTTTATAAAACTAAATAGTCTAGTTATCCTTAAATAAGTAAATATATTTATACTATAGTTCGTTATTATCCTCTTTAAAACTAGTATTATTAACGCTAAGTAGTACTTTATAATCGATCTCTATTTAAGTACGTCGTTAGGTAACGTCGCGAGGTTCGTCTAAATTATAAAGTAATTCTACTTCGTTAAAATAAAAAAAACTAGTTCTTATTTTAATATCTTTTTCCTTAAAGTTAAAGTTAATTTTTCTTTTCTTTATAACTCCGAAATTAAAAATCGGTCTCTTAATTACTTCGATCTTATTTTTATATAAGAGGTTTTTAAACTATTCTTTAACTTTATAAATAAATTTTTTATTACCGTCCGCCCTTCGTATTATATAAATAGATTTAGTTAGAACTTTATTCGAGTCGAGTTCTTCTTTTATTACTACTACTAAAGTCCTAATAAATAGTATAGTATCGTATCCGGATCGCCCTATATTCTTAAGTTACTTTAAGTACTATCTTATTTATTCTTTATTATTTTAATAAATAAAATAGTTATCGTCGTAATAAGCTATTTATAAAAATTACTTATGGGGGACTTCCTTACTTATAATATTAACTCGTTTCTTTAGAATAGGTTAATATTAGATACGCTTAGGTTATTAATAATCTCTAGCTATATATTCTAGTTTATCGTAGTTATAATACTTAAAGTCCTTTTTCTAACAAAGTTATTCTTTTTTAATAACGCTAAGGTTTATAAGTTTACTATAATACCCTATCGTAGTAATCGTTAGTTTATACTTATATTTACTATTAAGCTTAGGTCGGTTATTCTAAGTATTTTATTTTTTTCGTTTAAAGCGTCGTTTATAGAGTTAATTATTAATCTTAATTATTATATCGATACAATTATAGAGCTTATTTAGTTAGTCTTATTAAGAGAGGTTATCCTTAACTTTTTCTTTTAGGCCGCGATAAAAAGCTATTATAAGTACGTTACTTTTTTAATTAAGCTTAGAGATAATTTATTTAAATTTAGATATATACTTATTAACTAATCCTTTTTATATAAGGGTTAAGAGTTTTTATTTAGTAATTCGTTTTTTGTTAGGGTTATTAAAAGTTTTTTTAAATCTCTTCTTAAACTCGTTATAGTTATTAAAAATCTTTTTAATATCTTTATCTTAAATATTACGTACGTTTTTTAAATAATCTCTTATAAAAAGTTCGAACTAAGCGAGGGCGTCCTTTTATAAAAACGAAGCTATATAATAAACCTTATCTACTTTAATAATAAAAGAGGTTTTATAATAGTATAAGTATACCCTAGTTCGGGTAAGGAATCCTTAGAGAATATCCGGGGACCCGTTATAAGGTTCCGGTTTAAAGTACTTAGCTCTAAATACCGAGGGAGGTCGGGGCGCTATAAGCTAAGCGTAAAGTTACTCGTTCTTATTCTTAAGTTTAAATATTATATTATATAATTACTAAATAATAAGTATAATTACCTTAATAAGCTACGCCGTATTATTATTACTAACGGTTAATATATTCGTATTATTTAGTTAGTTTTTTATAAAATAAACTTATTAAATAAGAGTAATTAAAGTATTACGGCTAGCTAGTTATAATAAATATATTAATAAAAGTTAAAGCTACGAGTACTAAGTAAATAGTATTATAATTATAAATAGCTTCCCTAAAGCTATATTTATAAATCGTAAGGTAGGTAAAGCTTCGGTAATTAATTATAATCTTATTAAAAAAGGTTCTTAATAAAAATAGCTAAAAGCGATCGTAAGATCTAATACTAAGTTAATTACTAAAAAAGCTATAAGAAGTTTATTTTTAAGCTTAGCTTAAGTCTATATTATATATAAATCTCGTTCTTAAATATATCCTTTATCTATATATTTACTTAATAGGCCCCGTATTTTAAATATACGGGCTCCGTATTTTAAAAAGACGGGGTCCGTATCCTTAGTATACGGACCTTTTTATCTCTTATCGTTACGTAACTTATCCTATAGTTCTTCTATTCCGTAAGAGTTACCCTATGTTCCCTATATTCTTATATATATAGTATATTATAGCCGCTATAAGCCTACGAGGCGGGCCCTGGTCTTAGTTATGTATATTAGGTCGTAATATATATTAATATACGGTTATTAAAGAATTATTAAAACGTAAAAACGGATTTGCTAGTACTATAATAAATCCGCTATACGTATTAAAATTATAAAAATAATTAAGGACTATGTAATTTATAAAAAAAATAAAAATAGCCCGTATAAACTATATAGCGAGCTATAATTACTATAACTACTAATAAAAGTATAGTATTTAATTATATAGGACTTTATTATTAAACTACTAAAATCTAGGGAACTATTTATTAAAATATAATATAATAGTATTTTAGTTATAGTTAACTAACTTACTAAGTTCGCCCACTTTATTCCTTATAAAGAATTTAGTATTATAAAAGACCTAATATATATATTTACTAAAGTTATATTTTCGAACTACGGTTTACTAAAAGAAATTATTTTTAATAAAAATAAGCTATTTATTTTAAAGTTTTAAAAATCTCTAATTTCGTAACTTAGTATAAACTATAAACTATTAATATTATTTTATTTATAAACTAATAAATAAATAAAAAGGATTAACTAGATCTTTAAAATATACTTTTATTATTATATAAATTATAACTAGGATAATTAAGTAGTATTTTTATTAATAGCCTAGTTCGTATATAATAATATAGTTAATAAAAGTATAAGAAAATCCCTATTCTATTTTAATTATAGGTTTTAGTTAATAATATATAGAGAAGTATAATAAGGATTATAAGTTATAAAAGCTATAGTAAACGTAAGTAAACTTAAAAAAATCTATAAATAAGCTTTATTAAACCTCGAATTTATATAATAATATATAAAAAAGAACGCAGATAGATTAAGGATTAGAGGATTATTTTTAAAAAAAGGGGATAGTACTTATTTCTTTTATTATAATATTAAAATAAAATAACTAAGTAATAAATTAAATTATAAAAAGCTTAGACTTTTTAAAATTATTAAAAAAGTCTTATTAATTAATTACGAATTAAGATTATTAAATATAATATAATACTATCCCGTTTTTTATATTTTATTACTCGAGCTTATATTAAAAAGCTCGTATATAGAAAATTATATTATTATTAAACTAAACTAACTAAAATATAAAGTTAAAAAAATTATTAATTATAAAATAAAGGATAATAAAAAAGAATATTTTATTAAATAAAAAGGCTATAAATATAAAAAAAATATATAAGAACTTATTACGAACTTCTAATATTCTTAAGAACTCTTACGGGATTATTACGACGCTTAGGAACGTTAATATTTAATACTAACGGCCTTAAGGAAGTAAACTTATTACTAATTTTAAAAAAAGACTAATTAATATCGTTAAAAATACTTATTACCTAAAGATTGCTTACTACTTATTACTCGTAAATATTTAATATAAAAAGAATACGATCCTCTTTTTTTAATTTTTATATACCTCGAATAAAGGTCTTAATATATTATTCTTTTATTTTTTTTTAAATAGTCTAAATACGGGCTAAATAACTAACTATTTTTATAATTTTAAACTAAATCCGAGCGAGCTTTATATAAAAATTAAGTAAAATATTATTAGCCTCTTCCTCTTTTTATTTTAGATCTTAATACTAATTACTTAGCCTTTTTATTATAAAAATATTAATAATTACGAATAATAAGGCTATAACGATACTTACGACTTAACGTAATAATAAAACTATTATAAAGACGCTTTAAATTTTTATAATCTTAATAAGTTTTTAACCCCTCCACTATATAATATATATATTTTATATAAAAATATTAAATATAAAATATTACGTCGTTAGAACTAAAACGATTAAATACGTCGTTATAAACTAAATAAAGCTTAGAAATAGAGTTATTTAATAAATATTTTTTAATACGATTTAATATCGTATTAGTATATTTTAAAAAAATATACTTAACGAATCCCTAACTTAGGAATAGATAACTTATTTATAAGTTTATAGGATTAGATTTTTAAAAAAGAGACTTAATATTATAACTTAATATATATAACTAAGACTAGGGCCCGCCCCGTAAGCTTATAACGGCTATAATATATTATATATATAAAAATATAAGAATATAAAGTAACTTTTATAAAACGGAAGAACTATAGGATAAGTTACGTAACGATAAAAAATAAAAAGGTCCGTATATTAAAAATACGGACCCCGTCTTTTTAAAATACAGAGCTTATATATTTAAAATACGGGGCCCGTTAGGTAAATATATAAATAAAAAATATATTTAAAAATAAGACTTATATATAAAATAGACTTAAGCCGGGCTTAAAAATAGACTTTTTATAACTTTTTTAATAATTAACTTAGTATTAGATCTTATAATTATTTTTAGTTATTTTTATTAAGAACCCCTTTTAATAAGACTACGATTAATTACTAAAGCCTTATTTACTTTTTAACTTATAAATATAGTTTTAAAGAAGCTATTTATAATTACGATACTATTTACTTAGTACTCGTAGCCTTAACTTTTATTAATATACTTACTATAATTAGCTAGCCGTAATACCGACCTTTATTATTAACCTTTTTAACTAGCGCCGCTATATAAGTATATTACTTAGCCTATTATTAATAAATAGCTAAAGAGGATAGCTTACCTATCCTAAATTAAATAATAGTTTTTATATTAAAATTATTATGTTACGTTAAGTACGTACTTAGGATATATTATATATATTATATAGTTAAAAAGTAACGTAGTTAATAAGCGAGCTGCGTAGATAAGCGAGCTACCCACGTCCTTATCGTACTTTAAAAGTCGGTTTTTTAATTGGGAATTGATAGAGAGGCATGCAGAATTGATACAGAGGCATGCACCTTACAGCGGCATGCGCATCCGCTGCTGTGATTGGCTGAAATTTTAATTGTTAGTGCACTTAGATTCTGCCACTTTTTCTC